>JAOXYA010494954.1:0-15034 GCA_028565675.1 Sorex palustris | reverse complement strand
AAAGATTGTCCCTGTGATTGTGAAAGCACTCTAAAATGAACATCATAAATTTGAGTAATTGTAGTCTAAAATTACTCAGAGATTATCCTTTCTAGTTTTGCCTTAAGAAGTGTCATCCAAAATACATAGAAACAACTTTAGAGCAAAGTAGGGGTCCATTGGTAAGAAAATAACTTAAATTGTTGGGTACATATACAGGCACAGGATCTAGAGCAAACTTCAAAAAGAGGAAGAGAGGTCTGTTTTAAAGACTGGCCAAGTTCAGGCCACATAAGGGCCTATATTCTTTTACAAACTCATTTATACAAGAAGTGTAGTCAAAGGAAACATACAACAGATGTACTTATATGTAGAAAATGATAATAAAATGTCATTAGGGGTATGTTTTAAGTATGATGAAGCGAAGGGTGAAATTAAATTTCGCGGCATTCTCCTATAAAAGTTTTCACTAACTGAGTCTGGAGTAATAGCACAGAGGGTAGGGCATTTGCCTTGCACGCGGCCAACAAGGGTTCGATTCCCAGCATCCCATATGGTCCTTCAAGCACGACCAGGTGCAGAGCCAGGAGTGACCCTTGTTCATTTCAGGGTGTAACCCAAAAAGAAAAAAAAAAGAAGTTCCCACTAACCATTGCCATATAGTTAGCATCCTCACCAATGTAAAGGTGTTTGTGAAACTCTGTATCAGCATAAATGCAAAAGAATGTACCAGGTGATCTTCCCAGATAAGAGTTGTGACATGCTCCAAATTACAAGGCAGTGGGTCAAGAAATTTTTGCTTTCTTTACCCAAGGGTGTTCTTCTAAGTAGGGATGGTAAAGAGGCATTAATTTATAAAACACTTTGATTATTTGATTATATTTCTCCTTTTTGGTTAGAGCTTGTCCCATTAAACAGAGCTCTTGACCAATTGTAGCAGATTACTTCTGGGCCCTCAGATACTTCCCAGAAGGTGTTGGAGTGGTAAGACAGTCGGTTTCAGGTCCATCTAGACCTTTGACTCAACTCATATTCCTGTTGTTAGCAAATAAGCTCATCATTGGAAAACTAAAACTTAAATTGGACTTACTTTATTAGAACACCCAGAGTCATAAAATGATGCTCTATTTATCTTTGGGCTACAAGTCCAACTTATATATAATAGTATGAAATATAGCACTGTATAGCACTGTCCTCCCGTTGTTCATCGATTTGCCAGAGCGAGCACCAGTAACGTCTTACAACAAATTGTGAGACTTATTGTTACTGTTTTTGGCATATCGAATACGTCATGGTTAGCTTGCCAGGCTTTGCCATAAGGGCACGATACTCTTGGTAGCTTGCCAAGCTCTCTGAGAGGGGTGGAGGAATCGAACTGGGGCAAGCACCCTACCCGCTGTACCATCACTCCATTCCAGTATATAATATATAACTATATATTATATAAATATTTAGCATATAGTACATATACTATAGTATACATATATGCATTTGCTCGAGCGGGCCCAGTAACGTCTCCATTGGAGACTTTGTTGTTACTGTGTCTGGCATATCGATCTCGGTAGCTTGCCGGGCTCTCCGAGAGGGGTGGAGGAATCGAACCGGGTCGGCCATGTTGGCTGCGTGCAAGGCAAACGCCCTACCGCTGTGCTATCGCAGCCAGCCTAAATAACTATACTTTAAAGTAAAAGAAAATTTGGTGTATAGTAAGCCCAAATCAAATGAAAGGAAAGTTCATGTAAATATAGCTTGCTTTAAGATGAGGGAACCAGGAACAAACCTATCTCTTTGGAATAGACTGTAAAGAAGTGAATGGTAAGTAGTATAGGAATATAATAGCTACTATTATGTTTTCTATATATTCATACACATAGTAAAAGACACAGTATCTTGGTTATCTTCCTTGGTATTCATAATAACTGTACAAGTATTACTCCAACATTGCACAAAACTAAGTCAACCAGTTGGCTTAATTCAAATTTTAATCCAGAATCCCTGAATGATATTCTGTCTTATTTTTTAATCTACCTTAAATAGGTGTGTTTGTTACTAGAAGCCAAACCCCAGCCTCATGCATGTAAGACTTGTTCCTTATTATTGAGTCATATGACCAAGTTTCTTTTTGAAGTCAGGGGGACAGAGGCAAGGTATTTTGCTTAATTTCCTCTTAATTTTTCAAAGGGAGAACAGTTCTCACACAAAGAGATCTTACTGACTTGTTAAGCAAATAACGAACAGAGCAACGGAATTAATAGAATCAAAACTTTCCTGTTTCTGGGACAGTCCAAGAAGTATGTCTTGCAAAACTTCAATTTCAAGCAGAAAAAGAAACTTTCATTTTTTAATTTCTCTTTATTCCTTCTTCCCTACACACCTCCATTATCTTACCTTTGTTTTTTACTCTAATTATTCAGAACTTTCCTATGCTAGATAACCAAGTTGGGAAAGGGGAGTATAATTAAATATTTATTATCATTTTGTTTCATGCAAGGCAGAAACTGTTGTAGTGAATTAAGGAGGCTAGTCCAGTAAGTCTGAGTTTTTTTAAATTTTACTGAATTACTGTGAGATGGTTATAAGCTTTTGTGTTTGGGTTACAATTACACAATGATCAAACACTCGTCCCTCCACCAGTGCACATTCCCCACCACCAATATGCCCAGTATAAACCCCATTTCCCACCCTCCCTTTGTCTCCATGACAGATATGATTTCCCATGATCTCTCTCTACTTTTGGGCATTATGGTTTGCAATACAGACCCTGAGAGGTTATCATGTTTGGTCCTTTATCTACTTTCTGCACACATCTCCCATCCTGACTGATTCCTCCAGCCATCTTTTTCTTAGTGATCTCTTCTCTATTCCAGCTGCCTTCTCCCATTTCAGTAAACCTGAGTTCTTGCCTCAGCTCAGCCACTTACTAGTTGTGAAATATGAGCAATTTGTTTGATTTTTGTGTGTGTAAGTTCCATTTCTCCAGATGTGAACAATGACAGAAACACCACAACAGGTTAACAGGATAAAAGGAAATAATAAAGTTGTTGCACAGACCCTGAAATGTGAGTGAATTGCTATAGTTATCGTATTTTATATACTTGTGCTTTGTATTTTCTGTCTAAAGTGAAGAAAGTGCAGCACTGACTTATCTTTCAAAAATAAAAATAAAGGAATTAATTGGCAAAGATAATCTTTAGGAAAGATATCCTCCCCTCAGAGCAAGCAGAAAATACTTCAGAATTCTCTAACTTTATATAGAGTCATCCTCAGCTTAGTGAGTAAAGATATGGCTGACTACACAAGTTTCTGTGGCCTGGTATCTTTCTAAAATTTTTCTTTTAGCAAATTTTATGTATTATAAACATTCCTCACAATTGCTAAGTATCTTTGAAGATATTTGGGATGCAAATATATAACTCTTCAAGTAAGAAGAAAATAGACTGAAGACAAACTCAAGAAGAGGAAGATTATGATAGGTAAGCAGATGTGAACTTCTTGAGGGTAGAAAAGCAACCACCTTCATGTTGATAACCACAGCACAGTGTCGGGAATAATTTCAGTTACTCAAAAATAGCTAGTCTAAATTATTGTTTTCTTCCATACATCTTAACCCCTATTACAGTATTACTGTCTTTACAGTAGAAACTTTCAGTTTATTTTGTAGATACAGAAAGCCAAGAATGATTTTATTAAACAATAATTTATTATTTATAAAGAGAAATGTTTGGGGCCAGAGAGACAGTAGAGGGGGTAGAGTGCTTGCCACCAGCGTGAAATAGGTATCAGGCACCACATATGTCTCTAGAGCACTACCAGGCATGATCCCTGAGCACAGCCATGCAAAACCCAAGACCAATAAAAAGTATGCAACTGAGTTCATAGTCTAGCACAAACTCAGAAATTAGCTATTTTCATGTGGATGTCTCCAGAAAAAAAATTGTGAATAAAAGTGGAAGTGAAAGCAACCACAAAAGACCTTTTTGTATTTCAGATTCACAACTCAGGTATAAGACTCTGAACAAACAGCAGTCCTTATTTCGTCCCTTTGCCCTCCCATCAGGAGGGCTCAAAGCCAAAGTGTATATTCCATTGCAAAAGGAATAATTCATGTCTACAAATAAACATTTATAGGAAAATGTACTAATGTGGAGATTAGGAAAGGTATATTAAAATTTCAATAGCACTTACCATTAATAAAACATTCTTTGGAAGAGAAATAAGCTAGTGTATTATGCAAAATGGTGATGTGAGTTGAGGGGGATGGGTAACTTTAAGAACTGCTAGCCAACACATGGAGTTACTTAAGGTCATCTTTGCTTTTTGTCAGAATAATGCAGTATCTTTCAGTTTTCTTCTCACTTAGACTCTTCTAAATGCAATTTGCTCAGGAACAGAAAGTGGAGCTGTACTTCATATGTGTGCTTCCAAATACAGCACAGGCAAATTCACACACCTAAGTTGGCAGCTGTTGAGCTCTCAGGTTGAATTTAGCCGGTAAAGCACGCGCTGTCTGGATAGGGTTCACTAATTTCTCCAGCATGTCTTTTTCAACCCTCATTGTAGGAGACTGTATTCCTCTGAGGCGCTCTAATTGGATCCCGGAAAGGAAGTGGGCGAGAAATGTTTATTTACCAGTTCCCGCCCTGCCTCTTAATCAGGCCACGTAGAACTCATTTTCCGGGGGGTGTGTACGTGTGTTTTATTTTAATATCCGTGGTGGAGACTTCAAAACTCCCTCCCTAGTCCCACTAGGTCCCAACTGCCCTGCCTGAGCGGCCTGCATGCAAACCGATTTTTTTCTTTCTTTTTTCGTGTGTGTGTGTGTGTGTGTGTGTGTGTGTGTGTGTGTGTGTGTGTGTGTGCGCGCAAGTAAAGGAGAAGAGCTGGAGAAGAGCACAGTCCCTGAGCACCCACTCCCTACGGAGCAGGTGGCTGACACGCCAGTCGCTCCTCCGGCCGCCTGAACTACCCAGCTGGACGCGCTACCGGTTCTAAACTCAGCGCCACGCCATGCGGGGAAGGTCCCCTGAGCCGAGACCCGGTCCCGCTGGCTGCAGCTCTGGCGCGGGACTGGCCGCGCACCTTTCCATTGGCTCCCGCCAAGTTACCTGCAAACCTAGAGAAAAGAAAGACGATCCCCACCTCAGCTCTTTGGCCCCCACCTCTCAGTTTCTCCTAGCCCCGATCCACTGCTCATACACCACACCTCCCCCACTCCACCTGGGGCTGCAACAGGGCACCCCAGGGCGCCCGCGGGCTTTGGGGGTGGGGGAGCGCCCGGGAGCCGCGCACGGGGAACGCGTGGAGATCAGAACCTACCCCGGGAGCCTCGTAGGCCAAGGGGACGGCGGCAAAGACGGCGCAGACAGAAAGTCCGCGTGAGTCCCAGAGTGAACTTTGGTTAGCGTGCGGGGGACCCCTTCGAGCCCACCGCATGCGGGCACAGAGAAGCGCCCCCGAGGCCCCCGAGGCGGCGTCTGCGCGCTCCCCCTGGAGCTCCACTTCGCAGACTTAGTTCTATTAAACGCTCGCCTGCAAAGCGCGGGGGAGCGTCCGCCAGCATCTGTGCGTCGCTGGGTGTTAAGTTGTTTTTAACACCCTCCTGAGGCTTCGCGGGCAGCGCCGGGGCCAGGATCTCGCCCCCCCACCCCCCTCGGAGTACTTACTCCACCTGATCGCGGGCACCCGGTGGGCGCCACGGCGCTCCCATGCCAGTCCGAGTCGCTGCGGGTCCGCCGGGCTGTGCCGCGGAGAGTGGGTTGATTTATTTATTCCCGGTCCCAGATGAGTCTTGGTCTGCTGCAGCCGGAGGAGGAGGAGGCGCGGTCCCCCGACGGTCGCGTCAGCGGTGGCCTTGGCGGGTGTGGCCCTGCAGGGCGAGGGCGGGCCCCGTTGCCGCAGCCGCCCTGGGACTCTAGGAGGCCTGAGCATGATCCAGGACAAAGCTGTGGCCACCTGGGAGATCGGTACTCACCAACTTGAGTTAAGTGAGACCCATTCAAGGCCAGTTGAGAGAATTGGCGTTTCAGTGTCTCTGGTGCCAGGCGTGTCCTCCTCGCTGTTTAGATACCTCTAGGAGCTGGAAAACTTGTAAGAGGGAAGCTTGCAAGAGGAGAGTAGTTTACACTTATTTGTGGAATATAAAATAAGGTAATATTAGACTAACACCCAAGGACAGTAGAGATAAGGGCCTGGAAACATGCCTCATGATCTGGGAAAGAAGGCAGCTGGGATAAAAAAGGGGTCACTAAATCAATGTTGGCTGGAGGCATCACTTAGAATGGGAGATGTGTGCTGAAAGTAGATAAAGGACCAAACATGATGGTCTCTCAGTATTTATTGCAAACCGTAATGCCCCAAAGTGGAGAGAGAGAAAGAGGGAAATTGTCTACCATAGAGGTAGGATGAGGGGTGGGATGGGGGCCAGGGATATCAGGACATTGTAGCACTGTCCACTGTCTTCCCGTTGTTCATCGATTTGCTCGAGTGGGCACCAGTAACATGTCCATTGTAAGACATGTTGTTACTGTTCTTGACATATTGAATATGCCACAGGGAGCTTGCAGACTCTGCTGTGCAGGCAGGATACTCTGGGTAGCTTGCCTGGCTCTCTGAGAGGGACAGAAGAATAAAACCCAGGTCGGCCGAGTGCAAGGCAAACATCCTGCCCACTGTGCTGTCACTCCAGCCCATTAAATACTGGAAAATGTATACTGGTAGATGGATGGGTGTTCAGTCATTATGTGACTGAAACTCAAACATGAAAGCTTTGTATGTCATGATAATTTAATAAAAATAAAATGAAAGAGTGTCGTCTAGTACAGGGGTAAAGCATTAGGTAATTTTGCAATGGAGACATTTAGGGGGTGAATGAGATATGGGGTATACAATTTATATAAACTTTACATAAGCTAGTGGTACTTCAGGTTTACTTTGAGGTCATTTCAGGAAGTAAGGTGGGGGGGGGAGCTTCAGGGCAGGGAAACTTCAGCACTGCTAGAGCTCCAACCATGTTGGCTTTTGCAAGACAAGCTCCTTAAAATCAACCCTTAAATGTGGTTAGGGAACTCAGTCGAGTCGTGGAAGAGAAATTGTTTGGTGGCATTTGGTGGACTTGCTCATGAGCCAAGCCTGCCTGGCTAGTTCCTGATGTTACGGAAAAGAACACAAACTCCCACCAAAGCATGCAGTTGGTTTCTCACAAAAGCTTATTTTAGAGGGAAGAGTTTGGCAATGTAGGAAACTAGACTCACAATCAATTTACTCTAAAAGAAAAATAAAATTTTCTCCAGGAGGATATGATGAAATGGAAGAATTTGAAAACAGGAGGGAAAAACACAAACAAATTATTTGCTATTTCAATTTGTGGTTTCTCAAACCATTCAATTTTTCAAAATAAAATTTATGTGAGGAGTGCTAGGGATAATGATTATTTTTCTGTGATTTGTTTTCTTCCTCTTTTTCTTTTTTACTCCTGGAGCATAATTCTTGAGAAAGAGTATGGGCTGGAAATAAATATTTAGACAATATTAAATATTATAATAAAATATTTATATAATACTAAATATGCATGTGTCTTTAAAGTTGAATTCCTATTTAGAGTAAAAGTAAGTATGCAGAAGAATAGGGTTGTATATGGAAATTTTTATTGCGGTTGTTCTGCCAATTTGCTGTTCTTAAAAAATTGAAAATTTTTGGTCCAGTGAGATAGTACAGCAAGTTAGGTTCCTACTCTCCCCATACGGACTCCTATCCAAGTCATCCAGGAGTGACCCTTCAGCATACAGCCAGGGGTAAACCCCAAGCACCGTTGGGTATTCCTCCCCCAATATGAGTGAAATACATGTTATAAAATCATATATAATAATATAGCTCCTAGAAACCTGTTGGAAATAACAATAACAAGAACAATTATATTTATGCATTAGGTGTTTATTGGACTCTGTTCTAAGTGCTTACATGAGTTACTTCAATTATTAAAATAACCCTGTTAAATGAGTACTAAGATTATTCGCATTTTATTCACAAACTTGAAAACAAACAAAGTTTACTTGGCTAAATTACATTCAATTGTCTTTGTCATAGTTTTTTTTTCTTTGTTTTTGTGGGCTTGAACAAAACATGAATTTTATTTGGGGAGATACAGAGTATTAATAAAACCAATCTTAAGTGTCTATCATAAGATTTAAGTGAGAAGCAGGAGCCATGATACAGTGAACCTGGCATTTGTCTTGGAGGAGGTTTCAGTGTTTCTATCTCTAGCATCGTTATGTCCCCTGGGCCCTACTAGGAGTAATCCCTGAGCACCGCAGAGTGTGGTTCAAAACACAAAACAAGACATTTGAGTTAGATATTTGAAATGTAGATAATATATGATGATAAACAATGGCTGTTATTAAGTTCTGAAATTTTGAAAATTTCACAGAAAAGACTAATTTGAAAGCTATTGCAGACAATCTAAAAAGGACTTTCAATTTTGTGTGCTTGTGAAGCAAGATAGTTTTTATTGAATGGAGCTAATTAGAAGTATGTGAGGAGGGGAGCTGGATAGTGTAAAAGAGAGAACACTGGACTTGAAGAGCAAGTAACTTACAATTTTGTTAAGAAAAATGTATAAATTATTTATTTTCTCATGGGCATCTGTTAATGAATAATATCTTGAACTAACTATCCCACTACATTTTTCTTAGAAAAATGCCTTGTTTTGACAAGAAACACATGAAGACAAAAATTTTAAGTCATGTTCTCTAGTGTATGCTATTTATGTATTTCTTACCTATTCATTACTTTTATTTCTTTTTAAAGAAAAGGTAAAGGTAAAGGCCCTCCCGTTGATCATCGATTTGCTCGAGTGGACCCAGTAGTCTCCATTGGAGACTTTGTTGTTACTGTATCTGGCATATCGAATACTCTCGGTAGCTTGCCAGGCTCTCTGAGAGGGGCGGAGGAATCGAACTCGGGTCGGCCATGTTGGCTGCGTGCAAGACAAACGCCTTACCCGCTGTGCTATCGCTCTACTAATATCTGCATATAATTCCAGGTTTAGGATAATGTATAAACCTGATTGGGGCCAATGGTGGCCACACCCAGCAGTTCTCAGAGCTACTCCCTGCTTAGTGCTCCAGGGACCTGCAAAACATGTGCTCAGCCCTTTTGAGCTTCCCCTCTAGCCTGAAGCCCTGTTTTTGTCTTGGGGGGAGGGCACACCTGGTAGTGCTCAGGAAACCATACGTGGTGGTAAAAATCAAACTTGGGCCAGCTGCATGCCAGACAAGCGCCCTACCTGCTGTGCTCTCAGCAGAGCCTGCTTTTAAAAAGATCATGGTGTTATGCACCAAGTTTGTTTACGTCATTAAAGTCATTGGCTTTAATCTTCTATAGTATCCCACAAGGACACAACATCCTTGTGGTTCAAGGTTTAAGAAAGCACCAGCAAAGACTGTTGGGTCCTGAGTAATCAGGAGTCACAGCCCCATGCTGATAAGGGCCGGGAACAGTGTGCCATGACCTAGGCAGCCCTCCGTGGGCAAACATCTGTGCTGATAAGGCCAGGAGAAAGTGTGTTCCCCCCTCAGCAGTCTCAAGCCCATTGGCTCCCTCGTGGACTGTGGCTTGCTCTCCCTTTTGATGTGTAGGTGTAACTTTATCTGTCTTCCTGATATCTCACTGGGATGTAGGGCAGTTGCTTTGTTTTCGATATAAACCTAAGTTAAAACTGTAGCTAATCTTGCAATATCTCAGTGACTATGTTGGGATGTAGTTTGAGAGTATTAGTGCAACCTCAGTGTTTGAGTTTGTCGAATGGGTGAGAGTCCCACAACCCATCACGATCCCTGGGCCATGGTGATGAAATCACTTTCATCCTCTTCCCCGTCTGTTTCTCGGCTACTTCACTGAGTTAGGACTAATTTGGGCATAATAACAGGGGCCAGCGAAAGAACTCGGGCTGAGCTCATGCATTGCAGTCCAGAGGCCAGGGTTTGATCCCCAGTACCACATCACAGTCCCCCAAACACCACCAAGAGTGACCCCACCCTTTACCCCAAGCACTGAATAGCATGTGGCCCCCAAACCCAAACTCAAAATAGAGATCACGTACGAACTTAAAATCCTTGAGTGGAGCAGAAACGAAACACTTTCTAGTCTCATCACTTCAGCCCGCATCCACCTGTTATTTACACTTAACACACTGTTGGCAGTTGGTGAGCGTTAATTAAAATGTTTGTTAATACAGATGCAATTCGTGATTGTTTTTTTCACCCTGAATTTGCATAATGAGCCCTGTGCCATATTAAAGTACAGAACAATTAGAGCCTCCTGGCAGCCAGAGTGGAAAAGATGTGATCCTTAGGGGAGGGGTCCCAGCAGGTACATCTGCTGAAACTGATCCCCACCAGGGGAAGCAGGAGCATGGAGAACCACATTGATGGACTAGCTGCTCTTTTCTTTTTTTGGAAGTAGTGGTTGTGGGACCACATTCTGCAGTGTCCGGGGACTTACTCCTGGCTCTGTGCTCAGGGATCACTCCTGGAGGTGCTGGGGATCATATACAGTGCCAGGGGTCAAGCCAGAGCCAACACATAGAAGGCAAGCACCTGACCCACTGGACTTTCTCTTCGGCTCTGGATAACTATTCTTAACAAGGGCTAGGATTCATTGCGTTGGTCAACTTCCACTTTCTCAGCACTCAACACTCAAATTCAAACCCAAAGGCAGTGTGGAGGCTGTTCGCCTGTCCTGAGATTCCCCATCTCCACAAAATGACCCCAAGCACTGCCAGGTGTGGTAAACACAAAACAAAACCCCAAAACCTGATATTCCTTTGGCTGGGAATGAGCTCATTGGTAGAGCATCTGTCTTGCATTTGAGGCCCTGGGGTCAATCCCCAGCAGCAAAGCAATACATTGGGATGCCCTTCCTGTTTATGTTATCTTAGATAAGACACTGACTGTTCTTTAAGGGAAAGGGGAGAAGGAAGGTATTAGACATCTTTGAAAATCTACTAAAACTCTGGCTTAGTTGTTCCAGAAAATGCAGATACCCATTCAGAAATTCTATGTTGACTTTGCAATGAGCCTCAACCTTAATTTGAATATTAGAGCGCTTGTGACAACTATTGATGTCTGCCTGTTCTAAAGCGTTACTTTAGTTGAAGTGAGAGCAATCTGGACTTGGATTTTGTTTCTTTGGCAGTACTCAGGAGCTACTCCTGGTGGTGTTCAGAAGATAGAACTTGGGCCTTCTTGTGTGAAGGCCCAAGTTCTAGTACAGTGAGCTACCCAGGAATTTACTTGTTTTTTGTTTGTTTTTTTTTAAGCCCTCAGAGTATATTTTTTTTAATCTCCAGTATGAACTAGGGATCCTACATTCCAGAAGTGTCTTTTGGAATCTGAATTATGACTAGGAAAAGGGGAAGAAAGGGACCAGGGGGCTGGAGCGATAGTACAGAGGGTAGGGTGTTTGCCTTGCACATGGTTGACACAGATTTGTGCCCCAGCATCTCATATGTCCACCCTCCTCAACCTTGCCAAGAGTGATCCCCAAGTATAGAGCCAGGAGTAATCCCTGAGCAGAGCCAGGTGTGGCCCAAAAAAACATCTTGGGGGGGGGAATAGAACAAGGAAGTTAAAGTTGGCGGTAGAAAAGGAGGTGCTCCCGAACATTCCAGAAGATTGAGCAAAAGGCACTGAAAGAGAAAACTGAAAACAGGAAGTCCAGCTGCCTTCCTGAAAGATGGGTGGGAGTCCTCCGTTCACACCCTTGCACCCTCATAATTCATCGACCGGTCAGAGAACCGCAGACTCAGACTCGATGGAAGGCTGACAGGCTCTGTCTCTGGGGAATGTCAACCAAGGAAATGTGTGGTTTGGCTGGGAAAACAGCATCTGTGGGGTCCACAAAAGCAAGTGTAGAGGTCAGGGGCTGAAACACACATGTAGGCGCTTGCCACCCTTGACAAGTCACGTGACCCAGAACACCACCTGGTTCCTTATCTGACCCTCCAAGGAGTCCACATTAGATTATCTTCAGCCTATTCCTAAGGCTCTTTTCCGTTGCTGAGACCTGAGAACTCAGGAAAGTGGCCTCCAAGATGACAGTCCCCAGCTGAATCTCCTGGAGAGTGCTCCACCAGGTAGCGGACGGGCATATGATCACACAGTCACCCGCTGCTTTGGGGACCACTGTGCTAAATAAGAACTTCTCAGCTCCTGGCTGGCAGACCAGTGTGTGGTTCTGAATTAGGGAGTTGCAAAATCTTCAGTCATACAAAAAGTGTTCTGAACCCAAGGCATTTCCAGTAGGCTCACTTGTCCTGTTGCATTTCTCAAGTGAAAAGGGGTCACAGGGGAAAACATTTCAAGAAACCTGAGTCGAGAGGAGAGGTTCTCAATTTTTTTCTTATTTGAATCACTCTCAGAGCTTTTAAAGTTCCTCGTATCTTTCAAATACTTTTTGTTGTTTGGGACACACCTGGTGATGCTTAGGGCTAACTCCTGGCTCTGTGCTCAGGGATCTCTCTTGGCAGAGCTTGGGGAATCACGTGAGGTGCTAGGGATCAAACCTGGGTTGGTTGGATGCAAGGCAAACACCCTGCTCACCATATAATTGCTCCAGCCCCCTCTATTATTCTTAATAACGTGGCTGCTCGTAAGCACGAGACCCTTACAACAGAATAATCGGGGCCATGGAACCCAGCTGCGGAGGCCTGAAGTCTGCACAGGTGATCCCAAGTGTGCTGTCGGCCTTGGGAACCACCGTTCTTAAGGTTTCTTAATTTTCCTTCGTGATCCCTTTTTACCAGCTGTCACTGTCCTCCCGTTGTTCATAGATTTGCTCGAGCAGACCCAGCAATGTCTCCATTGTAAGACTTGTTGTTACTGTGTTTGGCATATCAAATACATCACGGGTAGCTTGCCAGGCTTTTCCGTGTGGGCGAGATACTCTTGGTAGCTTGCCAGGCTCTCCGAGAGGGGCGGAGGAATCGAACCCGGCTCGGCCGGGCTAGCTGCATGCAAGGCAAACACCCTACTGCTGTACTATGGCTCCAGCCCCCTTTTTACCAAAAACAAACAAACAAAACACCTTACAGGGATATACAGATATTTAAGGCCAGAGAGACTGTTCAGAGGTGGCCACTTGCATGTGGCCAACTTCGATTAGCTCCCTGGCACCTCTTGATCCCCTGAGCATTATTGAATGCAGCCCCGGAGGCCCCACAGCATCATGGGGTACAGTGGTTAAGGATCCCAAGGACTGCAGGGGACAGCCAGAGCAGCATGCACCCTCAGCTGCACGTGGAACCGCCAGCTCCGTGTTGGCCAGGAGTTGCTGGGAGGAGTCCCTGGGTCCCCTGAGCACCACTTGGGCAGCCCCCTAAGTTACGTTTACAGATAGTTAGAACATTCATCTTGAAACGACTCCACAGTCAGGTGAGCCATCAGCTAAACAGGGAGGTTCTCGGTCATTCTTTGAACCCCTGGAAGGGAAAGAACAGATTCTAAAGGCTGGCCTGCAGTTGTCACATCCATAGATGGGACTGTCCACCCTGCCCTGGAGTGACCCAGTGGCATCCCTGAAGCTGGGAGCCTGTCAGGAAGGAGAAAACTCAGGGCCGACCCAGGCCCTTGAGTCAGAACCTGCTTTTTACCACTCTCCCTCAATGTGTATTTGTTGCAGAGCCTTCTAGAATGGTCTTCCACAGGGATAGAAGAGATAGTACAGTGGGTAGCTGCCTTGCATGCAGCAAACTCAGGCTCACCCTTCCCCCCTCCCTAGTGTTGCCAGGAGTGATTCCCGAGCATGCAGTAAGGATTAAGGGCTGAGTACAGCCAGGTGTGGCCCCAAACCTCCCTTCCTCCCCCACCAGTGAAAAGAGAACGCAGCCGAGAAAATACAGTCTTGCTCAGGTGTGTCTGCTACAAAGGAATCAGGAACTGGGACAATGGGTGTGGATGTGGGTGCCCAGAGAAACCCCAGGTCTAGAAATAGCCCATCTGGCCTGTGGAAGGGACCCTGTTAGGCTGCCTCCAACGCGTTTATAAAGTTCTGTTCCTTCTGTTTCCCACACCGTCACCCCCTCCAAGTGTCCACACAGCCCTATCTCCCACCAGCGGCAACCATATGGCTTTTGTAAGTCAAGTCTGCGGAAGGAAGAGGGGCCCAGGCAGAGCAAAAGGTAGGGAGGGCTGGTTTTCTGGGTCCACATTCCCACTGTAGGAAGAATTCAGGACTGGCTTGGTAAAAAGGTAGCTTTTTCAAAGAGCAAAAGAAGGAAAGTCCACGTGGGAGAATAAAAGAACAGTTTCATCTGCTCCAGTCTCATTTTACAAATGAGGTTTAAATACAGATGAGTCAGTACAGCAAAATCCGCAACGATTGAAAAAAATAAAGGAAGAAAATAGATGGGTCGCGAGTGCAGTAACTCTAGAACCTGCAATCCATCGTAACAAAATTTAAGTTTTAAAGGGAAAGGGAAATTGTTGGAAGGCACGAAGAACCCAGCAGATGCCCAAGCAAAGAATCCGAATTCAAATCCCAATCCTCCCCCCAAAGCCTGAGCCTGGGCCCTGGGTTTTAAGCCCTGATGGGCGAGACCTGAAAACATCCCAGCCAATCCAGTAGCTTCTTTATCTGTTTCTGGAAACTGCACCTGCTCCACTGTGCAGCCATTGCCTAATTGGGCACCTGAGGCCACTCCAGGGCCTGTGCCTCCCTTGAGATGGAGACTGTAAGCAGAAGTGAGCAGGAGACTGCATGCATTTAACCCGCAGCTCTCCCTGCCTCGGCCCGACTTCTGTGCGGTCCCCCCTCCTTAAAGTTAACTCCTCTGAAGGGTTCTTCTTCCAGACGTCAAGGGTGCATTTTAGGGAAGTAAATAGAGCGATAGGGCACATCATTTAAGTGTATGGGGCACAAGGTCCAATGTCTGGCACCCCCAAACAGGTAAAGGTAAAGGTAAAGGCCCTCCTGTTGATCATCAGTTTGCTCGAGCAGGCCCAGTAACATCTCCATTGGAGACTTTGTTGTTACTGTGTCTGGCATATCGAATACTCTCG
This sequence comes from Sorex palustris, assembly GCA_028565675.1. Classification (NCBI taxonomy): domain Eukaryota; kingdom Metazoa; phylum Chordata; class Mammalia; order Eulipotyphla; family Soricidae; genus Sorex; species Sorex palustris. The sequence goes on along the minus strand of JAOXYA010494954.1, from coordinate 2 downwards.
GT
>JAOXYA010494913.1:0-15039 GCA_028565675.1 Sorex palustris | reverse complement strand
TCAAGAACCATGAGGAGAATTTCATTAATGTTGTTTCAGTCTCCTATAGCTGCAGTAAAAGTGCGAATGCTACAATCGGTATTTTCTCATAACTCTAGGAGTTCACTAAACAGTGTTGCTCTATGTATCTATGTGATCCTGCTGAGATAATAAACTGGTTGGAATGTTCACATGGCCACATCCCAGCATGTACTAGCAGTCACCACTTGGGAGCTGAGCAGGAGATATGGTCAGGGGTTTTCTTCTCTTATCAAGTGCCTCTCCAATCATGGTCTGGCTTTTTCACAGCAGATTTGGAGCTCTGATTTCCTTGTGCTAGCTGATGCCCTGTTGACCAAAGCTAGTCAAGACAAACTCTGTGATGAGAGAATGAGAAGCCAGAAGACGAACTGTTTGTTGTACAAACAAGTGTTCTCAGAATGACTTACTAAAATGGCATGTCTCCATTCTTCACGAAACATGTACCTTGTTCCAGGTCATTTGCAAATTGGTTTTAGATTAGTTAGCATGATTCTTAATATCAGCACATTGCTTAGGCCCATACATTGCCCAGCTGATGTGATTTAAATGGCATCACTGGGTATTATGGGAGAGAGAACACATTCATCATGCCTATTTTAGCTGTCACTGTCCTCCCATTGTTCACCGATTTCCTCAAGTGGGCCCAGTAATGTCTCCATTGTGAGGCTTGTTACTGTGTTTGGCATATCGAATACGTCATGGGGAGCGTGCCAGGCTTTTGTCATGCGGGCAAGATATTCTCGGTAGTTTGCCAGGCTCTTCGAGAGGGGCAAAGGAATCAAACCCTGGTCGCCCGGGTTAGCCACGTGCAAGACAAACGCCATACCCGCACCAGAATTCATTTAGTTCCCAAATTTTCCCAAATTTCCCAAATTTTCACCCAACTCACCATAGTTAATTCTTTTGTTTGGTTTGGTTTTGGTTTGGAGGCTATACCTTGCTGTGTTCAGGGATCAGTCACTCCTGGCAGGGCTTGGGAGACCATCTGGAGTACCAGATATGGAACCTGGGTCATCCATGAACAAGAAAGTGCCCAACTATTGTATTATCTCTTCAGCCCCATGATAATTGATTCTTAAGTCATGTAAGGGAGGAAGTAGGCAGTTTTACAGGAAAGAGATTGTTTATAGAGGTAGTCATTCTTAGATCTCTCCTAGTATATGAACAGTAGGTTTTGCTTTGAAATTAACATTGGCAGAACAAACAGAAAAATAAAGACCATTAACTAGGTGAATGTTTTGGAATTAAAAATATAGCCTCTAGATGCCCCAGCAGATAGCTAAGTGTCCTACACCCCTGAATTTCTATCATGAGGATATAATTTGAGTCTTTGTGCTGCCCCATATGCTAACCATGGAATTAGGGAGCAACAGGATTCTAGGATCTTTACCAGCCCATACAATGCCATTGTGACAGATGGGCAGATGACACAAATATAGAATTAAAGAGGAGGAGAAGCAGATCCCAGCCCTATTTTCTCCTTCAGTAGTAATTTCTGACTTTCATCAACTTCTGATGATCTCTGAGTATCAGCAGCAGAAAGAAAAATGAGAACCCCCATTATTACCAGGTTCACAATTATCTTGTTATCTTTGTGAGAGTTCCCTATAGGCCCATGCTGAACCATGCTTTTTCTTTTTCAGCCCCTCTCTCAACCCTCCTTAGAAGCAAGTTTCTCATGTATCATATCACTAACTAGAGTTCTGATGCTTTGTGGGTTACCTAACTTGCTCTAGTATATACGGCTGGTAACCAATAGGGAACTCTCTCTCACACGCGCATTCTCTCTCTCTTTCTCTCTCTCTCTCTCTCTCTCTCTCTCTCTCTCTCTCTCCATGTTTAACCAAATGGGTACCAAGAGGTTTTGTTCAATTTCTTTAATTTTAGTTTCACCTGTTGTTTACAAACCACTTGAAAGCTTGGTTAAGCTCAACCTGCTAAGAAATGGTACAACAAAAAGGTCTGCCTCTCAAGCCTGGTCATCTCCTTGACCACTGGAAGGAGTGCCTATTTGTCATGTCTTGTCCATGTCTGGTGACCTTAACCAAGTCCTCCATCCAATGTGGTCGAGTAGAGCACAGGGAAGTCACGTGCTCTTGCCTCACACAGGCCCCACTCTAATCTTGTGTTCTTTGTGTTCCTGTGTTCCTGCAAATGTTTTGCCTTCTATGAAACCTCTGACTTTTTCTAAGTTCTCTGAGTTTGACTCATGTTACCTGTATACTCAGGCATCTTGACTCTGAGAATACCTCCTACAAACCCCACAGATGTCTCTGCTTCACTCCAATCGAATACAACTGCTTCAGTATTCTCTCCAACAAAGAAACAGGCACTAAGTAATTTTATTTTTTGACTACTAATTTCTGCTTTCCATCATCTATATTCTTGGATAGGAGAGTTTCCTTCTATAGGAGTTGTGTGACTTTCCAAAGTTCTATCATCCCTTATTCTATTGAATAAACCATCTTAGAAGTGGGTACTATAGATAGTGTACATCTAGTTATTTGTATGTGTATGCACTTTTAAGATAATGACAAATTCATATTAATTTTAAGCATTATAAGTAATTATTTAGAATTATATGTGATAGAATTATTATATTATATAAAATACACTGTCTGTCACTGTCACTGTCCTCCCGTTGTTCATCAATTTGCTCAAGCGGGCCCAATAACATCTCCATTTTGAGACTTGTTGTTACTGTATTTTGGCATATTGAATACATCACAGGTAGCTTGCGAGGCTTTGCCATGCAGGCAAGATACTCTCGGTAGCTTGCCGGGCTCTCCAAGAGGGGGGAAGGAATTGAACCTGGCTTGGCCAGGCTGGCTGTGTGCAAGGCAAATGCCCTATACCACTGTGCTATCGCTCCAGCCCTGCTATCACTCCAGCATGATAAATAATTATATAATAAATTATTATTTTCTAATAGCACAGCGGTAGGGCATTTGCCTTGCATGCAGCCAACATGGCCAACCCGAGTTCGATTCTTCCGCCCCTCTCAGAGTGCCCGGCAAGCTACCGAGAGTATCTCGCCCGCTCGGCAGAGCCTGGCAAGCTACCCGTGACGTATTCGATATGCCAAACACAGTAACAACAAAGTCTCCAATGGAGACGTTACTGGGCCTGCTCGAGCAAATCGATGAACAACCGGAGGACAGTGGTACAGTGTGAATACATCTGTATTTATTAACTATTTCCATTTCTTGTTTCTTTTGGGAGGAGGAGGGGATAGTGCCATATCTGACTGTTCCCAGGGTTTCCTCCTGGCTCTGTGCTCAGGGATCATTCCTGGTGGTGACAATGTGGGATGCTGGGAATCAAACCCAGGTCAGCAGCATGAAAGGCAAGCACTTTAACACCTATTTTATGGTTTCTTTCTTTAACTGAATTACAGTGAGAGAGACAGTTACAAAGTTGTTCGTGATTGGGTTTCAGTCATACAGTGTTCCAACATCCCTTCATCATGTGCATTTCTCACCACCAATGTCCCCAATTTTTTCCCCTCTCTCTCCTCTCTCTCCCTCTCCCCCCACCCCTTCCTTGGTCATTATGGTCAGCAATACAGGGGGTTCTTCTCTGTTAATATGAATATTGTTATCTTGTGATTTTAGTGCTTTATTTGCAAGTTCAGCCCAAAAGCAAGAAGATACTTCTCTGAAAAACTCACATATATAAATTTCAGTCATTTGGGGAAAAATCCTTAATTGTGCTGATACTTTGTATCTTTATTTCCTTCAGTTTTTATTATTTCTGGAGACAACCATAGTCATGATGATTAGGAAAGAATAATTTGGTACATTCTTTATAATTCTGGTTCATTTAGAATGAAAATACAGAATTTCTGTAAGAATTACTCTAAAATTAAGTCTTAATTATTAGTCATACTATCATTTTTGCCATAAAGAGACACGGAGCTATTTAGATATAGCTTCTCTAGAGCTATTTAGTTCTGTGCTTTAAAGTATTCTTTATTGAATCTTCCCTTACCTTTTTAATTGTTTTTCACCTCCATGATCTAATTGAAACCAAATTATCATTTTGCATTCCATCCTACCATAGGTAAGGAGAATATTTTTAAGAATTAGAGGGTATGAGAAATCAGACAGGGTTAGAACATGTGCCTTTTATATGACCGGGGTTCGATCCCTGGCACCAGGTTTGTTCACCCTAGCCCCACCAGGAGTGATCCCTGAGCACAAAACTAGGAGTAAACTCTTTTTTTCTCCTTCTTTTTGGGTCTCACCCAGTGATGCACTGGGGTTACTCCTGGCTCCGCACTGAGGAATTACTCCTGGAGGTGCTCAGGGGACCATATGGGATGCTGGGAATCGAACCCGGGTGGGCCGCATGCAAGGCAAATACCCTACCCGCTGTGCTACATCTCCAGCCCCAGGAGTAAACTCTTGAGTACCCACTGAGCACAACTTAGTGTGGCCCAAAACCAAAAAGAGAGCAGGGCAAAATATCTGCATGAAGATGAAAAATGCTGTTGTGTTTTTCTCATTTCTGACACTATTTTGACACTACTTTAATATTTGGCAGTAGTATTTTAATTCAGGTCCACCGTCCAGTCATCAAAATTATTTGGAGGCGGGAGTGGAAAGATAATACACAGTTAAGGCATTTGCCTTGGCACCACATACTGTCTTCTGATCACTGCCAGGAGTGATCCAGGTGTAGTCCCAAAACCTCAAAGAACAACTGCAAATTGCTTGGAGGCATAATATTATTGAACAGTGTTGGAGTGAAGATGGCTACAGCTCACTGAGTCCAAGTCTCCGTTTGTATAGGCTTTGACAGCCTTTTTATTTGACTTAGGTTTTTCTTCAGTTTGAAGTAATGTCAGTTTCTCTGTTTTCTCCTTCCCTCCTTCCAACTCCCCACTCCTGAAAGATTTTTAGAAAATTCATTGGTATTTGAAGCTGTGATATTCCTGGGAGCTTTGGAGCTTTCGGTGTCTGCGTGTGTGTGTGTGTGTGTGTGTGTGTGTGTGTGTGTGTGTGTGTGTGAGAGAGAGAGAGAGAGAGAGAGAGAGAGAGAGAGAGAGAGAGAGAGGAGAGACAGACAGACAAAGGAAAAGGTACTAGGAGAAAGAGGACAAAGGTAAAGGTGCCTAGGAAGCACAATATAAAAATGGGGTTTTATTGTTCATTTTAATTTAAATATTTCTGAATTAGGGTCTGGGAATGATAGATTTGACTGCCTTGCCATGAGACCATGAGTTTGATCCCAAGCACCGCCCTGCATTTCACTGGATGTCTCCACAGGCATGGTCTTGTGATCTCACCCACAGCCTAGTGGGCGAGTATCCAGCATTACAATATCAGTAGCAGCAAAAGGGAAGGAGAAGAAGACAAGCATATTAAATTTTTTTCAGAGACCAACTAAATTTTTTTTCAGAGACCAACAACAAAGAACCCTTTGTAAACTGATTGTAAACTGATGACTGAAGAAAAATTGAATTCCCTGATAATCTGTTTCCAAAAGCAGTCATTTACAGCTTTCTGTCTGAGGATGGATGCCAGTGTACAGACATTTTCTGCTCTTCTTTGAAAGGTTATTGCCACTAAATGCAGTCATTTTGAGCCACTGTTCCATGGACTGATGCCAGTGCACAGATGTAAAGAGGTTGAAATCCACTGTCCTTGGTTTATGTACATTAACTTTTGCTTTTAAAGAGTGCAAAGAAAACTTTGTAGCCATGGCTGAGGAAATGGTCTAAAAGTGTCATTATATGCAGTGTTAGGAGTGTAAGAAACAGGCCAAAAGTTAAGGGGAAGACTTGTAGTTTTCATTTCTTTTTTGTAGTCTTTGTATATATTTGGAAATTCCTGACTGAGGACATTACTTTTCTTTGTGTTGTAATAATGGAGAGTTGAGTATAGGGAGGAATCTGCCTGTCTCATAAAACAAGTTTGAATTAGTTCTAAAAACTAAAGGAAAGAAAAGTTACTGAGAACTTTTAATAGTATAAGTAGAGGTAGTAAAGTTACTTTTGAGTGACGGTAATGTATATATATTTAAAATAATGGGTTGAAGCGTCTATCAAACTTTGTTAGGAAACCACAGGGAATTCATTTTTTCTGAGTAGCTGTGTTTTCCAAATAATTAAGCACCTATTCTTTCTAAGCAACAAAACTTAAAAGTATCTTTCTTATCAACAGTATTTTCAGTGAATATTTTATTCTTAAAGAGTCTGAAGTGCAACCCTTTATAACCTTGTGCTATTTTCATGAGCTCCAGATACACAGCATTGTTTGCTCCAACCCTGATCTAGTCCTAGAAGGATATGGTTTGTTTTATGTCTCTGTTCCAACACTTTTCTTACTGGTAGTTAGTAAGCTTGACAAAAATGAGCTTACTCAGTTCCTTCTGACAGGAAGCAAAGGGGAATAAGATTTATGGAGAATGTCAATCCTTTGTAGTAAATGGTTTTATTGATTCTTACCAAATCCTCGTGGAAGTCCGTTGCCATGCTCCAACTCTTGTCAGTTAAGGCTTCGTTGTGAGCTACTGGGACTGCTGGCTGACTGCTGGGAGGCTTTTTGTAAAATTGAAAGAGCATTGATTTACATTATTGTGTTTCAGGAATGCTTTTTCTTTCCTCTTCAAATATGTCATACTCCGTCTACTCTCCAAGTGCTAAGATCCCCACATCTCCCTTCACTCACCCTATAGCTTCCTTTCCCTTCCACCAGTCTGCTTGGATACAATGAAATATTTCCTGGTTTTTATCAGTATTCCAGATTGTAGGCCTGGAAAATTCCAGAGGTTGCAATATAAACAAAAATTTATATATAAAAGTTTTTTTTTTCATTTTTAAAAGTCATTTTATTGAGATGTAAGGTACTACATCTCATAGATACTAGGTATGTGATATGAATATAAAAATGTGTACTTAAAGAAGTGTACCACTCAGAAAGTATCTGTGGAGCAAGTTTTGTTCTTTTCCTTACATTTTTAGTACCATTTATATCCACTAGGTGGAAACAGTTCCAGTATGGCCTGTTTTGAAAATATATATACAGTTTTTAGTTAATGTATCAATCCTTTAAATATGGATGGCATAAAAGTGTTTTGCTCCAGATTAGCTTCTGTATTTTAGAAAAATGATTAATAGGTATATGGAAAACAGATACTTGATATTGTACTCATTTTTTTCTTTTTTGTTCTTTACCAGGGTTACTTGACAAATATGTATTTGGCTCATTTAGAAAAAAATTACTATGAAAATAATAAGTGGTACAGCAGGCACTGGTTGTTAAGAAATAAGGCAATTGGCCAGAGTGATAGTAGGGCTGGTTAGGTACTTCCTCTTGCACATAGCTGGGTTCAATCCAGCACCACATATGGTCCCCTGTGCACTGCCAGGAGTGATCCCTGAATCCAGAGTCAGGATTATGCTCTGAGCACAGCCAGGTGTGGCCCCAAACCAAAACAAAGAAAATAAGATGCTTTGGTATTTGTAGTGATTTTTAAAAATCCACCTGTTCTTTGATACGCTTCTAGGAGGTGGGACAAACTTCATTCTCTTGATTGTGGGCTGAATATAATGATTTCCTCCCACCAAGTACAGCAGGCAGTGATGGCATGTTCCTTCTCCCTTTTCTGTCTGTGCTTACTCATTCCTGGGAAATCCAGCTGCCAGGACACTAAAACAACGCTCTGGAGAGACTGTGAAGGATGAACAGGCTCTGGCCATGTGAGCGAGCCTGCTTGGAAGCAGGGCCTCCGGGCGCTAGCTTCAGACCACCATGCTGTTCGCCAACATCATGCCAGTACAGTGAGGCACCTGGAGCCACGACGACCTACCTAGGTTAGAGGACACTGTGGGGCAATTTGTTTCACAGCAAGAGATACCTAATATGCTCTCTTTGGAGGAAAGTTGAGTGCCTGGGGTGTGGGATAGAGGATAACTTGCTTCCTTGGAATGATAGCAAATCAACATAACTTCTCAGGGAACACTGGACCTGAGTGAGATCTTTCTTTGAGATTTGAGTCCTTGGTATCTCAAAATAGAACTAATCTCCCAAGGTATATTTAGTAGGCCTCAAATTTCATTTCCTAGGAATAATAGAATCAATTTTCTGAATGCCTGAAAGCCTGACTGGGGCTGGGCCAAAAGAAACCAGAGAAGGCTCTGACCTTGAGACTCAGGGAGCTAAACAATTATGCCTGGTTTCCAGTTCAGTCCTTTCTGCCTTGGCTATTGAGGTGCTGACAGCTTATTAGCAGGATCCACTTTTGATGTTGCAGCTATTACTAGGCTCTCAGGTAAAAGCGCTGTGAAAGTAGTGGCTATTTCAGAAGCCAAAGTTGAACGTTAACCTTTGCTAAAACCAGGCAGAAGTCAACTGCCTGCACCTTCCACGTGGCAAAGGGAGTCTGGCCAGCCTCCAGCTCTTCGTACAGGATCTCATGCCCATGCTCATCCAGATGCCCTTTGCTGTTGCTGTATAATCAGGAGCAGTTCCCAGATGGAAAAGTTAAGAGTCTGTTGAGATTGAAAAGGAGGCTGTGGAAGGAAAATTCCAAAGAAAAAACCTACCATCCCTTTCCCCTCTGGGCCCTCCCAAATTTAGTAAGGGTATTGTAAATATTACTTCATGATAGGACACCTAATTTGCATGTATGAGGCACTGGATGGAATTCCTGATGTCCCCCCTACTCAAAAAACAGATTGTTCCTCTTTTAAGAGGGCAGATAGAATATGATGATTGGAGTTTGCATGATTCGTGATTAATGTCTCTGCATGATTAGGGCTCATAACTCCCTAATTGCTCCTGTCGGATGGCAGGGAGGAAGAAAGAGGGAGGGGCTAGGAGTCAGGTGGCCTGGGTTTAAGGTTGGCCTTGCGGGTTCCTAGCTGACAACACTCAGTGAACTCCCATCTCTTACCCCAGGATTGTGAGTGTCGCTGGTGCCCATAGAAATGCTCATCTTGTTTGCATTCCAGGTTGAGGACTTGGACATCGCTTCTAGCTGTTCTTGTGCTCACCTGACTGGCCAGAAATTGCTTGTGGCACCAGAGAACACAGATAGAACTGCCAGACAGACAGTTGTTGGCACCACACTAGCAACAGGGATCAAATTCAGCCTTGACACTTCCATATATTCGTGTTGTGAATAGGCTCACAAAAGAGCCTGTATTTTGTGGCATATGCCAGACTCAGTGATCCAATCAGTAATCCTTGATCAAGAAATGCCTTCCTTGTAAGGCCTTGAATGTATTTTGAGAAACATTAGCCTGCTGCAATGCTAGGCATTGCTTTTTAATTGTTAAATTACTTGAAGAGTTCTGGGAAAAATCTACATTCAGGAGCTGTTCTGACCATTTATCAGATTCTTATTCCTTTTAAAAAGAACAAATCAGTGATCAGAATCTATTCACCTTAAAATTATTTATGAACTTCCTCAAGGAAGTTCAGTATAGTGGTTACAAGTATGAAGTCCAGGCAGTAGGAGGTAGTACTGTGGTTAGGTGGCATGCCCAGCTCAATGCTCTCAGGTCCCTGAGCACCTCTTGTTTGGACCTTATGGATCATCAGCAACCCTGGCCTGAGTAGCTCTGTACCCTTGGGCCTTAGATTGAAACTCAAGCCCAGTCAGTCAAAGTGCTGCCAGGAGGGATCTCCAGACTACCTGAGCATAACTTGGGAGTCCTCTCTGCCCTTCAAAAAAGTATGGACTCACCTGCAATCCTGGCTGTATACCTTAGGGCCAGGGTGATAGTCTAGGGTGTGGGGTTCTTGCCTTGCACTCAGCTGACCAAAGTTCAGTCCCCTGCACCTTCTGTGGTCCCCTGAGCATCAAGAGTGATTCCTGAGTGCAATCAGAAGTAACCCTGAGCACTGCTGGGTGTGGCCAATAGAACCAGAAAATTCAAGTTTATTAATAAAAGAAGAAAAATGGTAGGGTGTCTTCTGGGAAGGTAGTTGTAATGATCAAATGAGTTAATAACATATTCCATTAGAACGGTGCTAAATCTTAAGTGTGATAATGTTAGCTATTCTCGACAGAATGAATTTTAGAGATAACTTGAAGAATAAATTATTGACTGCTGTTGTGATAGCTTACCATTTGTCCTACATAAAATCCCCTCTAGCTCACATTAGAAGATGGATAAACAGATTCCATTTAAAGTCTCTGTTTCTTTTTAAAAAGAATAAATCACATTATCTCAGAGAGCTGTTTTTCCTCTATGGTGAAATCCAAATAAACCTCAAATATAAGAGATTTGTTCTTAGACTCTTATTAGGTGAAGATTGAATGTTTCTTTTTTTAGAGGCGCTTTACCTAGAAATTATTTTTTGATTAATGAGATACAAGCTAGGATAACTCAGTTCCCACAAGCGCACAGCACCAAAAAAAAAGAAAAAAAAGGTTCTGTATCAAAACACAGGCACAAATGCTGGATAGCATTCTTTTTTTTTTAACCCCCATTTTTTTAAGCAAAAAATCAAAAATCTTTTTTTTCTTTTTGGGTCACACCCAAAGATGCTCAGGGGTTACTCCTGGCTCTGCACTCAGGAATTACTCCTGGTGGTGCTTGGGGAGGGACGATATGGAATGCTGGGGATTGAACTCAGGTTGGCCGTGTGCATGACAAATGCCCTACCCACTGTACTATCGCTCTGGCCCTCCTTGGTTCTTATTTTCTTTGTTTTGGCAGTGGTGGGACCAGGAAGTCAAACACGACTGTGGCTCATGAACGTTTTGAGTTGTGATGTTTGCAGCAGTTAACCAGCAGGTTGTGGTGCTTGCACACTTGACCACAGTACTACTCAAGACTTGCATTCCTTTGGTTTGCAGTAGTGCGCAGATGCTCACTGCAGGTCACACACATTTTGGTTGTGGTGTTCTCCCAAAGTTGCTGTAGTACTCACATGTGCTGACCAGGGGTCACACTCCTAACTGTGGTGCATACTTGTCTTTCAGTTTATGACTCATGCAAATGCCACAGTGAGGTGTGCATGGGACCCTTGGCACTGCAACAAGCAACAAAGGGAAGGGCATGTGATTGGTATTTGTATCAAAAATATAGGTTCAGAGAGAGTGTGCAGGGTGACGTTAAGCCACTTGCCTTGCAAGTGGCTGACCTGCGGGTGGTTTGATCCCTAGCACCGATTATGGTCCTCTGAGACTCCCGAGGATGGATCCATGAGCACAGATCCAGGAGAAATCCCCAAGCACCACAAGGCGTGGCACCGCCTCACTTCCCAGAAAAGTATAATATATTTTAGGGAAAAATTAACACCTTTATATTTTCACATATTTCTTATAAAACCCAAGATATGTTTACATTTACTCTAATTTTTTATTAGATTATTTCAGTTTCCTCTTTGTAACTTGTCATCTTAAATTTTTTTAAAAAATGCAGGAGCTAAAAGTTTCCATCTAGTTGTTAATCTCTCATTTAAAAAGTATTTGAGATGATTATGTTCAGGCACAGTGTGTAGTGTGCAAATGAAAAACTGATTTCTGCTCTACAGGGTCCACAGTGTATAAATAGATATTAACTTTTTCCTTGCTTGGTTATCATCTGTGTCTTCTGGTATATTTAGCATGATATTTCCTTAGATGCTTTCTTGGCTTACGTTTTTCCATAAAGCACACCTGAGATAAAAATTTGAATGTAAATTGTTTGTTTGGAGAGGGTCTGGAAGAGGGGGAAATGGAAAAGTAGAATAGATAGAGGAAATCCTACCAAAAGTGTATTAATGATCAGGTAGTGGAACGGCTGGTACTCAAAACTGCCAAACACCTGATGAACTCTGAGAAATACTCTATTTGGTCTACAGAATTGTGTTCTCAAGCTCTGCAAGGAGACCCAGTAGTTCTTCATGAGGTGGGATAGTTCCTAGCATTAGTGCTGTAGCATTTATGTTCTGCTCTGTGGATAGCCAAGAATGTTCCTGTAGCCAGAGACCCTCCTTCATACACATCAGAGGAAGTGCAGAGATCTCAGAACTGGGTTTTGGGTGATGAGTGAGGCACTGGTGTTATGTCCTACACACACTTGTCCAACTGGAAAAGAGAGTAGTCTTTGGAAAGTTCATTTCATAGAGGAATGGGAGAGAAAAATAAGATATGGGAAATTGGTGTAATTGAATCACCGTGTAGTATTGTCAACAGTACTTGTAGTATTGATCAATAGGACTTGGGGCCAGAGTGATAATATAGTAGGTAAAGTGCTGGCCTTGCATGAAGGTACTCTGCCATCCACCTTTGGCACTTATGATCCCCTTCAGAAGTGATCCCTGAGCAGGGAGTAAGCCCTGAGCACTGTAGAGTTTGGCCTATCGCCTCTAAAACAAACAAAAAACAGTACTGATGGATCACAGTTAAATTGCCAGGTTCCGTTCTGAGTCATCAATGAATCCCATGCTGATTAACAGTGCCTTTTATATTTTTGTATGTTGTCAGGATTTGAGGGGAAGGATAGAATGGAACAGAGAGCATCGACTTTGGCATCAGTTCTAACTTTGAATCTAATCTTTAAAATAAATTAGCTTGAGTGAGACTTTCTGGTTTAATTTTGGTTTGGTGAGGGTTTGGTGCCACTTCTGGTGGTGCCTGGAGGCTGCTCCAGGCTCTATGCTTGAGGACCAACCCATGCAGTGCTGGAGAATTAAACCTACAAAGCACGTGCTGTACTCATTCAGCTGTCTCTCTGGCCCAGTGACACATTGTTTGGGATACTAAGTGCTCAGCAAGTATGTTGGGTTTTGTTTAGGGTTTTTGAGTTTGGAGGGGGGGGGCTACATCTGGCAGTGCTCAGGTATTAGTTCTGACTCTGCACTCAGAAATCACTCTGGCAGGCCAGGAATTGAACCTGGGTCAGCTGCTTGCAAAGCAAGCACTGTATCTGCTGTGCTGTCTTTCTGGCCCCATAAGTACATTGTTGAATGGAAAGAAGGCCTAGGAGGTACCTCTTAATCACTGCAGCAGATACTAGTACCCATTCCACCAGCACTTACCATTATTATTAACTGCCAACACCAGCATTTATTTGTTCAGGCCTTTCTGTGTGATCCCATGTGCCTCTCAGGAGTCCTGAAGTGGCCATGGATTAGTGCTCCAATTAAGAGAAACACCAATGACTGCAGAGAGTTGTGAATAAATAGCCCAGATTTTTGGCCTTCCTCCCGTGGCTGGGATAACTCTTAAGATGCGCTGTTTCTATGGGCAGCCAGAACTTCCAGTGGAATTGCATTCTCGAGCTCTGCTCTGGTTCCGTTGCTGTCTCACTTCTTCACTTTCCTGTCTCCTCAGATCCCTACCCAACAAACTACTTACACCTAAATCACTTGACAGCATCAGCAACTGAAAGAACCTAAACTAAGACAATCACGCAACTTGGATTTGAAATGTGCAGCCCGACTAAGCGAGACCTTCCCTTCCCCCAGTCTTAGTGTCACTTTCTGCTCAGCTCCATATCTTTGGACACTGTGTGAATGACTTAACCTAACTCACGGAGTTTGAAGCCTGCATGCTGGGCAACTAGAGCTGTTCTTATGCTGGTGAGGCAATCATTCTCCCCAGCTGTCTTGGTAGAAGTTGCTTCCCCATGCACCACAATGACCCTCTGGCTGTTGCAGGAACAAAAGTCATCCTATTATCCCAAGATAACCTCAGATGGCTCAGGAGCCATTGTCCTCAACCAACTTGTGGGCACTTATAAAGATAACAGTTTATTGTTACTGTTCATCCTTGCTTTTCTTTATTTTCTCTTTGGTTCAATTAGGAGACTCTGGGGGCATGACTCAGTATGTTCCCTTTGCTAAATAATGTGAGGAACTGGGCCCGGGGTGATAGTATGATGGCATGGTGCCTGCTTTGCACACGGCCAAACCAGGTTCAATCCCTGATACTGCATATGGTTTTCGGAGCCCTTTATGATCTCTGAGCACTACAAGGTGAGCTGTCACCGCCACCCTTGCAGTGATGTGAAGAATAGCACAAGTAACTAGACCTAGAAAAATAAGAATTTTAAGATAGTTCCTTGAGGTATGCATGTGTACCTGAATGAGGAAGAAAGAAAAACATCTTTCCTCTCTCCCAGACCACAGGACATCTGGATATTTTCAGTCTAAAGTGGGAAGACAAAGAGCCAGAAGTAAATCTCTGACAGTCTGTCCCATTATTGTCTTCCAATTGAAGCAGCTCATAATCTGGCATATGTTTTTTGTTTGTTTGGGGGCCTCACCTGATGCTCAGTGTTTACTTCTGATTCTGTGCTCAGGAATTACTCCTGGTAGTGCTCAGGGGACCTTGTGAGCTGCAGGGGTTGGTCACATGCAAGGTAAGTGCCCTATCTTCTATACTGTCACTCTGACCCCTAGCTACAAATTCTTTGCGGTTTCTCTCGTTCAAATGTGGAGTCTAATGCTTGACTAAATGTAACAAAAGTCATAGCCTGAAACTTCTGAATAAGGTTTTGAAAATATGCAGCTTCTGCCTAAGTCTCTGGACACTCTCCAAGACTCATCCTGAAGATGTGACATGTAGGCGTCTGGTCAACCTCACAACTGAACCAGCCTTTCAGCCTTCTTCCCTGCCAGGAAGTGAATAAAACTGTCTCGGGCCCAAGAACATTCTGTTCACTAAACATCAACCAGTGATATCTGTTTGTGCCACGTTGAAATAGATGAACTGCCCCCACCACATCACATCCAGTTACATAACTTTAGGTGTCAGGTCCTTCTCCGTGGTAATGAGGTAATGAGGTACTTACAGCTACCTGCCAGGCTCATGAATATAGAATGAGAAAACAACCTTTCCCATAGTTCTGGCTTCCAGAGCATTCTTTTCTCTTCTTGCACCTCTTTTTTGCTGTTTTGGATCCCCAAGGAGGATCCAAAGATTGGGGAAGTAATTACGGAGGGGGAAGGGAGTAACAATATATATGTACATATATACATATGTACATTTAATTAAGGCCGGCTGCGATAGCACAGCGGTAGGGCATTTGCCTTGCACGCAGCCAACATGGCCGACCCGAGTTCGATTCCT
>JAOXYA010494887.1:0-15042 GCA_028565675.1 Sorex palustris | reverse complement strand
GTAGCACTGTCCTCCCATTGTTCATCAATTTGCTCAAGCGGGCACCAGTAATGTCTCCATTGTGAGACTTGTTACTGTTTTTGGCATATCAAGTACGCCATGGGGAACTTGCCAGGCTCTGCCATGAGGGTGGGTTACTCTTGGTGGCTTACTGGGCTCTCTGGGAGGCATGGAGGAATCGAACCTGAGTCAGCTGCAAGCAAGGCAAACACCCTACCCCTATGCTATCACTCCAGCTTAGTAATATTATAAGAATTAAATTCACTATGATTGTTTAAATGGATTACTAGCTGAGGAAAGGAGAAAGCAATACATCCTAGATAGAATCCCACCCTTGAGCGAATCTCCTAGTAATCTAGAGTGCCAAACCCTCAAATGAGATATTGTCCTTGAGTTAATCTCCTAGAACTTCCCCTGAAGGAGGGACTTTGCATCTCTTTGTTGTTATACAATGTTCAGCCCCACACGAAGGGGTACCCCACCCTTAATGATTTCTATATAACTATGCTGTAAGAGGAAAAGAGGGGACTAGGAAGATAAGGAATATATGAAGACTAGGAGGATGAGGATGAGGGAACTATGCTGACTGGGTTTATGACCAAAATTATGACTATGATTGCGCTGTAAGGGAGAGATCGAACTACACTGGGGAGGAGAGAGAAATAAACTGACTTCCAACCAGTGTGGGGCCCTATTTCTCCATTCCCTGGTCCTTCGTCTGTCCACTGCTGTGGGCCAGCCAGAGGAATGGCTCTTGGCAACTGAACGTTTGAGTCCCTCGCGCACTCACGCTTCTCTTTTGGAAGCTCACAGAAGAGTCTATATCAGAATTAGGTGTAAAACCCACAAACTTACCCGTAAGAGTTTTTTGCTTGTCTTGTTGTTCTGCCATCCATTTTCCTCAAGTTTGGTCAGGTTGTTGAATTTTTGTTTTACATCAACTATCTGTTAATAAGTAAAGCATATGTTTACCAGAGTAATGCCAATCATATTGAAATTACAAACTATTTGAACCAGAGAGATAGTACAGCAGGAAGGGCACTCACCTTGTACATGGCTGACCCAGGTTCAACCCGACACCATATTTGATCCCCCAAGCACACCAGAGGTGACCCCTGAGCAGGGCCAGGATTAAGTCCTAAGCACCAGTGGCTGTGGCACCCAAAATGAAAAAATGAATGCAATCTCTCATTCCCCCCTTTTTTTTAACTCCTCCCCCCCCCCCACCTCCCCCAGTAGTAGTTATCTACTCCCTTTCTGAAAAACATCAGTTGCTTTTAGGTTTGGGAAACTATGAAAAAAGCTTCTATAAACATTTGTTATACATGATTTGGGGCCACACCTGGCTGGACTCAGGGCTGGGCTTTGCACTCAGTGATCATGGCTGGTGGGCTCAAACCACATAAGGTACAGGAGATCAAGCCTGGACCAGCTGTGTGCAAGGCTTGTGCTATCATTTTAGCCTGTGTATACATGTTTTTATATGGCTAAGTTTTCAACTGAGAAAATATCAGGAAGCAGGAGAGATGGTGTGGATGACACGAGCTTAATTTTGTAAGAAAGTGCCAAATGGTCTTCCAGTATGCATGTGCCATTGTGCGTTTTTACCAACTCCAGTTCTTGTTGCTCCACATACTCAATGGCATTTGGTACTGTATACTCTGAAATTCTGCCATTGTTAAGTGTGTAGTGATACTACATTGTCATTGTGTGTGTGTGGTTCCCTCTATGGCAGACTTGGTACATTCAATTGGAATCATATGTTGTATCTGACTCATTAGTAAAAATGCTAATTTTTCTGGGAGAGAGAGAATATGCCTTACTTATGGGCTTCTTGTATAATGCCGCCACACAGCAGAAAGCAACAACTGCTAGATGGGGCAGGGGCTATAATCTGGCAGAAGAGCATCTTCATGTGTGTGTGCGCGTGCGCGCACACACACACACACACACACACACACATATACACATATAGCTTCCTTTTTTACTAAGGTACCATGATTTACAATACTGTTGACGATAGTTTCTTGCGTGCATTGTCCCAGCACCGCCCCCTCCACCAGGATGCCCACTTCCCTCCACCAACCCTCCACTGAGGTCTCATTCTGGGGACCAGCTCTCCTGGTCTGTTGCCTTTGGCTCTTCATTGCTCCCCTTTCTGTGTGTCTATATGTCCTATGAGAGGTTGTCCTGTGTCTGTGTCTGTCCCTCTCCTGGCTGACTTCACAGCGGGCACATAGTGGCCGGTTGCTTGATCTCGTCTTTTCCAAGAGCTGCGTGGTCTCCGTTCCCTTCCATTTCTTGGTGCCGTTCCCCACACAAAAAAACAACGTCTGGATCCACTCATCCAGAATGGAACATTTCCGTAGTTTCATATCTTCAAAATTTATTTGTTTCATATCACGGAAAGTAGCTAAAGCCTCCCTAGAATTTTAAAATGCAAACGAGTCTACATCCCATGGCTTCAGTTTTTATTTGCATGGATTATTTAAGCCTTGGGCCTCTTAAAAGTTCTGGCTTTTTATCACAGCTGATAGTTCCAGCCCCTCGTTCTAGCACCGAGACATATTCGGCTTTCAAGAGTCAAGTCATTCACAGTCAAGATAAACGTGCTTGCTTTCGGTCTTCATTTAAACATTGGAGGTGATAAGTTCATCTTTGGAGATTCTTTTCCATTTGTTCGTCTTTCAAGAACTGAGTCATTTGCAGTGAGCATAAACATGCCTTAACCAACTCTTTTCCAATGTAAATATTGAAGGTGATAATGGGAGTCATATCCTCCCCACCCCCCTTAGGGTGGAGTGGTACTGTCAGGTTGTTGTTTGCTTTGGAGTCTTCCCTGTCCTGTTATGTGCTCGGGATGACCCTGGGCTGCTGTGGGGCCGGGGACTGAACCAGCCCGTCAGCCGACGGCAGCCAGCACTGGCCCTGAAGCACAGCCCCTCTGGCCCTGGACTGGTGTTTTGAACCAGCCGCCAGTCTTATCAGTTACTGAGAGCTGCTTCCCTCGCTGCTACCATATTGGGCAGTGAGACAGGAGTCTTCCCTCCAAGAATGCCCAGCCTGATGAGGGTGGTCACCCAGTAAATCACCGTTCCCGGGGATCTTTCCTTTTGCATCAGGGTTCACAGAGCACCACTTCCTTTAGTTCTGCCCTTGGTCAGATGGCTAATAAGTTACAGACCCTGGATCCAAATTCAGCTCTGCCTTCTGAACTCTACCTGTTATAACCGCCCCCCAACCAGGCCGTGCCGACTCTGTTCTCATGTGGGCTGTGTTTGGGAAACTCTTAAAGACTTTTCTCTTTGGATCGCAGGGAAATCATTTCTGCTCCTGTCTCCCATGCGCATCCCTTAGTCAGGATTTGAAGGAAAACCATTTTCTTTGTGTCCATCACACCCACACCACAGCTGAGGCTGTCGCCTGACTGTCGATGGGGGTTACTAATGGTCTCAGTAATTGGAATTATTGTCTTGGTTTTTGCGGGGGTTTATTCGAGAAGTACCAGTGAGATTCTCGAAGCAGCATAGTGCCAATACTAAATTAAGTCCCTTGTTATTTTAGTGACCTGTCTCCTACGCTTAGGATTTCAGTAATTTTACATCTCAGCCTCAGCCTGTTTTTAGCTGTTCAAGAGCTGTTCTCTGAATGTCCATTATAAATAATTATTACCTTGTTTCTCAGGAGAAATAGGGCAGTTAAAGGAATTCATCACATACAAAGACTGTTCCTGCTTTCAGGAAACTCATTCTCTGTAAATAACCAAGATCGGTGTCTCTGTCACAATCCCAGGATTATGTGATTAATGGAAACCAACGTTTTCAGGAGAATATGAGTGGATTTCATGGGTTAGGCAAGGGGAAATGACTTTATTATATAAATCTCTCATGTTTACTTCATTGTTTCTGTTTTTCATATATTTTTGTCAGGAGTGCTAAGCTCTAGATTGATTTCCCCCCCCCTTATTTTATACATTACAATGTGAAATAACAAGTAAGCAAGATAAATTTAGTTACGGTTATTTAAATCATTTAAAACATGGCATAGGTGATGTATGTATATATAAATATGTATATTTTGCCTCTCTGATTAGATGATTTCCCAGAATCTACAGGAGTGAAGCGAATCATACAAGCCTTGAATGCCAATGTGTGGTCCAATGTAGTGATGAAGAATGGTGAGTAACGTAGGACTCAAAGTCTTTTTTTTTTCTCTTATTAAGTTTAAAATTAATTTAACTAGATGTGGAACTATTGGGCCTCTGTGAGATCTGTACATATTTTCCAATTATACATACCATGGCAGGTAATTTCCCCAATATTCTCTCTCTACTTTTGGGCATTATGTTTAGCTGGAATTTTCCCACCAACATTCAAGCCTGCCTGCCAGGGACAGATGCTAGATAACTTATTGTCTATTGCTCATTTTATTCTATTATTTTCCTTTTTACACACGGCTTATCCGGTTTCGGTTCCTCTGCCCCTCTTGGAGAGCCTTGCAAGCTATCGAAAGTATCCCGCCTGCATGGCAGAGCCTGGCAAGCTCCCCATGGCTTATTCGATATGCCAAAAATAGTAGCAAGAAGTTTCACAATGGAGATGTTACTGGTGCCCGCTCGGGCAAATCGATGAACAATGGGAGGATAGTGCTACATACTCAGTTATAGAAAGAGCCCAAATTAAGATTTATAAGAATTTTAAAAACATGCTTAATAATTAAGTAAGAATTTGAGTTTACTTATGCCTTATGCCTTATTGTCATTGATTTTTGTGAAATAATCTCCAGAATTGTAAAATAGGAACCTTACTTTGGTTGGTGGGAGGGAGCAGATGGGGGCACACTGGTGGTGCTCAGGGCGGACCGCTGGCTCTGCTCAGGCGTCATTCATTCCTGGAGGGCTGAAGGGATCAGATGTGGTGCCGGGGCTCGGACACAGGCTGGCTGCTGTGCTGTCTCTAGACCCCAGGAACCATACTCTTAATGATCACAAAGGCAACTAGGGTATCAAGGTGTGTACCCATATGCCTCTCAGTCCGGCAAGCTACCAAAAATATCCCACCTGCATGGCAGAGCCTGGCAAGCTCTCCGTGGCGTATTCGATATGCCAAAAATAGTAACAATAATGGGTCTCATTCCCCTGACCCTGAAAGAGCCTCCAGTACGGCAGCATTGGGAGAGACGAGTAAGGAGAGGCTGCTAAAATTTCAGGGTTGGGATGAATTGAGACATCACTGGTGCCCGCTTGAGTAAATCGATGAACAACGGGATGGCAGTGATACAGTGATCCATGCCAGGCGGCCTGATGTGATTGGCAAAGCAGGTCATGCATAGACATCTGACCTCTACTCTGGACATGAGTGACTAAGGATGCTAAGGAGAGTGAAGGAGAACTAAGAACTAAGGAGAAAGTAAAATACTAAGTCGTCTTCATGAAGTGACCCAGATTTGGGGTGGTGACGGGAGAAAATCCCAAGCAGGGAAGAAGTGTGGTTTCAGAATCATGGTGGGGTGGGGCCGGAGAGGTCGTATAGCAAGTAGGGCACTTGCCTTGTATGTGGCCAATACGAGTTCAATCCCCGGTATACCCCAGATGGTCCCATGAGCCCCCACCAGAAGTGATCCCTGAGCTCAGAGCCAGGAGGAAGCCCTGAACCGAGCCAGGTGGCCCCGCTAAAATAAATGGATCAATTAAATTCTGGTTTGGTGAGGCTGGAGAGGTAGCACAGGTGCTTCAGGCCTTGCCTTGCATGCAGCCACGGCCAGCAGAGCAGGGCACAGGTGAGTGAGGACCAAAAATCCCAAATAAAGAAACACGTACAGGTCCTGTGTTCTGGCCTTGCAATTGGAACTGCTCAAAAGAGAGACCCTGGGATCTGAGAGAGAGGCCAGGGCGACAGCATGGCCTCTGCTTGCAGCCTAGTCCCGAGTGCCTCCCAGTGCTCAGGGATCAGGGCCATCCCTGGGTCCTCAGCCCTCTGCCATGAGTGGGCTCATGGGCCAGTTCCCTGGGTTCATCCCCTGAGCATCGTGGGTGCCCCTAGGCACTGCGTGGCCTGGGTGATCCCTGCTCCCTTCTCCCCCTCCTCCCCACTCCCCAGCAACACAGAATCCACAGGCCCCTGCTTGGAACTGCAGGCTTCTGGGCAGAAATCTCTGGGAGGGGTCCCCGGGCCACGTGACATCACTTGGGAGGTCCCCCCCCCCCAAAGAAGAGGGCAGAGGACTGGAGCCTCTGCTGTGCTGCTCGAGACCCCAAGTTTGAGCCATCCCCAGCTCAGCATGTCCCCTCAGACTGTGCAGACGGGGAGGGGTCCCTGCCCCAGAAGCAGAGTCGGGCTGGCAGCATCAAAGTCCACGGCTGCTTCTTACTGTCTCGCTGTTGAAAGGCAGAAAACAGGCTGGGAATGAGCAAGGGAAGGAGTAGCACCCACTAGAGTACGTGGGTTTGGGCAGGGCCATGGTCCGCCAGCCCGCAGCAGCTCTTTAGGAGTTGGGGCCTGTGCCGAGTCTCCCTGCGTGGACAAACTGCTGTGCTCCACGAAGCCCTACAGAAGGAAACGCAGAAAGCCACATCTCTGAGTCTCCCGCAGATACAGAGGCAGGTGGAGCCGTGTCACAGAAGGAGAATCTTTGCCCTGCAGTCAGGTCAGCACTGCTTGTCTAGGGAGGTCAGGGCCCTGCAGTTGGCCTGAGCTGCGGCCTCATCGCTGTGGCCAGCAGTGCTTTCTTCCTCCTTCCTTCTTCCTGCGAGACTCTAAAGTTCGCTGCCAGGGGATGGCATAGAAGTTAGGGTCGCGCAGAGGCGGGAGGCCCTGCTGGGGTAGGAGCAGCCAGGGGGCTGTGGCTGGTGTACCCTTCCCTCCGTGAGTCACTCGCACTCACGCAAGCCTCGGTCCTTCTCTTCTGGAGCCTTTGTCCGAGTGAGGCTTGGCTGAGAAGTGTTTTTCTCTATAAAAATAGATTTGCAGTGTGGCACCTGAACTTGATCGATCTGGAATAAAATTATACCCAATGACACTCATTAGATTTGTGAGAAATGTTTTTGGAAAGGCTTATTAGACGCCAGTCACTGTTTGAAAAATCTGTCCCTGAAGTTCATCTAGTAAAGAAGTCCTGCTTTGTCATTTCTGTTTATGGCCGTGAGTTTGGAAGGGGGACTGAACACATTTGATTACCCTGGAACAGTCAAAGGTTGTCTTCTTGAGCAAATGCTATTCTCCTGGGCACCGCGGAACAAAGAGGCAAACAGGATTTGTCATGGTCTTTTGTGCAGAACAACCTTCACTTTCTTCTTTTGCCTACAAGATTTGGTAATTGGTTTACCGTTAGCCAGCACCCAGCATATTTCCATTAGCCTCACTCGGTCTCTCAGGGTCCTGGCCTGAGTAGTAGTCAGGAAACCTTCCCTGGGGTGCAAGGCGCAGCTGGACATCTGTGCACAGCCCCTCTCCGGAAGCAGGAGGCTGTGCAAGTGTCTGATCAGCAGACGGCGGTTCCCACTCTTCCCAGTCCAGTGCCGCCCAGACGGGCATGTGGAGCGGGTGGGCGGCCCACGTGCCCAGCTGAGCCTTCCTCTCCGAGATGCTCAGAAGTGACGGCCACCAGGTGGCAGCTTTTCTTTCCCTTCTGGGTGTCGCTTTTCTCCTTCCCTCACACCTGACTTATACTACACCTGGCAGTGCTCGTGGCCCATATGGCGCCTGGAGTTCGAACCCGTGACTCCTGCCTGCAAAGCCCCAGTGCTCCTTTCCTATTAAAAGAAAAGCGTCGAAGCTGGAGAGAGATGAGAGCATAGCAGGGAGGGCATTTGTCTTGCATGTGACCAACCTGGGTTCTATCTCGGCATCCCGTAAGGTCCCGTGAGCTCCCTAGGAGTGATCCCTGAGCACCGCAAGGTATGGCCCACATTTGTTTGTTTGTTTGTTTAATTGTGGCTAAATACCCACAACATAAAATAGGAGAGAAAGGAACTGCAGTCAGAAGGATTTTAGGGTTTCTAAGAGGTCACCATGAACTGAAGGGAGAAGACGGCAGCTTGGAAGGACAGTAATTGGGGGTTGGAGGGTGAATTTTGATTTGAAACCCAAGTGGAGATGACAAGTGGCTAGTTGGATTGGAGAGTTAAAGGACGAGGCAGAGGGAAGGCCTTTAGATCCTTAAGCGTGGAGGAAATTTCTAAGTGCAAAAGGACTTGGCCCCTGCACCATGGAGAGAAACAGAGAGAGGAAGAACCAGAAAAGGAGCCCAAGAGAGAAGGGAACTGGGTGGCCCCGGAAGCAGAAGTGGGGCACCGACGGGGCGGGGGAGGGCTCAGCCATGCCAGGTGCTACTGATAGGCTGAGGGGAAGAAGCCCAGCCTTGGCCTGCCTAGCTGGCAGAGTGGAGGTCGTTTGTGACTTTGAAGAGACCATCCAGGGGAATTCCATAAGAAGGATTCCCGGGGGGCTGGAGCCATAGCACAGCATTTGCCTTGCATGCGGCTGACCCGGGTTCAATTCTCAGCATCCCACGTGGTCCCACGAGTACTGCCAGGAGTGATTCCTGAGTGCAGAGCCAGGAGTCATCCCTGCGCATTGCCAGGTGTGACCCAAAAAAGCCCCCCCAAAAAAAAGAAAAGAAAAGAAAAAAATTCCCGGGAGGGCAAGGGCTGAGGTGGCAGCTCAGACTCCTTCCCGATAGAGTCCCCGGGAAGGAGCGCGGGAGAGCTCAGTGGGGACAATCCCAGAGGGATTGGACATTGCTGGGCAGTACCCACCCCATGGAGCAGGGAGTGGACGCAGGGGGCTATGCAGGGGTTGGCGGTGATGCAGGAGGGAAGTGTGGAAATCCCTGGACAGTGGCCGGGGAGCCGGGGTGCAGGGTCGCATGGGGGAGTGTGGTGGAGACACCAGGTTTCAGTTCCTCAGTGAAGAACCAGGTCTGCAGCCAGTAGGACAGGGAGGGAGGGGTTAGTGTTAGTGTTAAGATTTGGGGATGGGGCAGAAAATGTGATGTCGTTAGGACCAGAGGGAGCACTTGGCCTGGGGAGGCGACAGAGCCTGGGGGCCCACACAGTGGTGATCTGGAAATTTGGACCATGGACTTTATTTTGTTTGGAGAGGGTGGGGGACACCCCCAGCAGGACTCAGGACTTCCTCCTGGCTCTGCACTCAGGGATCATTCCTGGCGGTCTCAGGACTACCATATGGGGCGCTGGGGGTTCTAACCTGGGTTGGCCATGTGTTGCTTTTACTGTATTCTAAATAAGTCCTTCCTAAAAAGCCGCCTGAAATAGTGATGTGAAATCTGTTCCAATGCTCTGTACTTAATCCAAGGTGCAGATAAGGCTTCTGGATCATTAGTGGAATAAATGCTTGTAATTGAAATAGTTCTTATTTTTAGGCCTTTGTCTTGATCACACCGGTCTTTTCCCTCAGTCTGAACTAAGACTGTGGACACAGCAGATGCTTGATTAATACGCTTTTGTTGATTTCAGACTGTAAAATAAATGGTTTAAATTCTAGTACTGTAGTTTAAAGTGAAAGTTATTTTAGAAAGTGATTGATTCGTCTTCCTGGTACCCAGATAAAACTTCAGGTTAATTTGTGTACTTTTATATTCCTGTCTTCTCTCAGGATGCAAACTGAAAAGAAATTTTTTTTATTTGAACATGAGATACACAGTTACAAACTTGTACATGATCAGGTTTCAGTCATAGGATGTTCCAACACCTGTCCCTTCACAGTGTACATTTTCCACCACCAATGTCCCCAGTTCTCTCCCAACACCTACCCTTCTCCTGGCCCAGCCACCTTTATGGCAGACACTTTTCTTTTCTCACCCTTTCTATCCTTTTGAGCATAATAGTTCGCAATACAGTTACTGACAGTTTATCATGTATATTCGTTTACTTCCTTGTCCAGAGTGATCATTCCCAATTATCATTGTCATAGTGGTCCCTTCTCTATCCTAACTGCCCTATTCCCACCTTTCACTTGTGGCAAAAAAAAAGGACCAATGGACCAATCCTCCTGGTTCTTGTTTTTATTGTCCATGGGCATTAGTTTCATTTTGTGTGTTTTTTTAAAATATCCTAATGAGTGCAAAATTATTCTATGTCTGTCTCTCTCCTTCTAACTCATTTCACTTAGTATTATACTCTCTATGTCCATTCATTTGTAACCAAATTACATGACTTTATTTTTTTTCCTGCTGGCTGCATACTATTCCACTGTGTAGTTGTACCATAGTTTCTTTATCCAGTTATCTGTTCTTAGGTGCTAGGTTGTTTCCGGATTCTGGCTATTGTGAACAGTGCTGCAATGAATATAGACATGCAGATGGCATTTCTGCTGTGTGTTTTTGGGCCCCAGGGTGTATTCCCAGAACTGGTATTGCTGGGTCATTTGGAAGCTCAGTTTCTAGTTTTTTGAGGAATACCCATATTGTTTTTGAAAAGGGCTAGACCAGTTGGCATTCCAACCAACTATGAATGAGAATCCTTTTCTCCCCACATCTGTGCCAGCACTGGTTGGGAAAAAAAATTATTTTTGTTTGTTTTGGGCCCAAATCCAGCTATGCTTGGGTTACTCCTGGCTCTGCGCTCAGGGATCACTCCTGGTGCTACTGGGGGACCATATGGGATGCTAGATCTAACCTAGGTTGGCCGCATGCAAGGTAAACTCCTTATTCATTGTACTGTCACTCTGGTGCCTAACTTCAAATTTTTTAAATTTTCATTAAAAAAGACATTTCCCTAACCTTGTTCTTTTCCCTTCTATCCTGAGGTAACCTTAACTCTTTTGTTAGTGTCTACTGGTTTATTTTGTTTTGTCTGTTATCTGTTGTTGTTTTTTTTTAACTCTGCTATTAACGTGTGAGTAAAAAACATACAATCCCTGTCATTTTCATACTGATTTATTTCACTCTGCATAGCTCTCTCTAGCCCCTTTCACTTTGCTGCAAATAGCATCCTTTTTTTGTAGCTTAATAATATTCTTTTTTTTTTAATTAAAAGAGATTTTATTTGGAGATTTTAGGAAGGGGAAGGAGGAGGAGAAAGTGAGAGACTAACACGCTCAAGAGAGAACCCGGGCTTCTCCAAGGGTGGAGAGAGCCCCTACACCCATCCCAGCATTAGATATGGAAGTGCACCTCTCAAGAGGGAGATGCAGGCGACACATGTGCTTGGGTGCCTCATGAGCTGGGCCACGTGGGCAGAAGCAGCACATGGACTTGAACAGCATATGTGCCACTTAATAATATTTTTATGTAATAAAACATCTTTATCCAAGCAAGCCTTTTATTCCAACCCTTTGAGCTGTCTCCCTGACCTTATCAGGTTGTTTTTGTCGAAGCCATTTATATAAGCAGAGGTGGTTTCTCTTTGTTTCCTTCATTTGTATTTCCTTGAAGATCAGTGATGCTCAGCATTTTTCTGTATGCCCGTTGACCAGCTCTGTCCTTTTAGAAAAATGCTTATTCAGATTCTCAAAAACACCCATTTTTTTTTTTTGATTGGGTGTTTTTGTTGTTGTGTGAGTTCTTTACCATGGATAGTAATCGCTTATTGGATATGATGTTTAAATGTCTTTTCCAATTTAGTAGGCTATCTTTATGTTCTCTTTTTTTCCTTCTGCAAAAGCTTTTCCGTTTAATGTCGTTTGTCTTTCCTTTTCCTTCCTGTTTGGGTCAAGCACTCAAAGACATTGTAATACTGATGGCACAAAATGTTCCACTGAGTTTATGGTTTCAGGTTCTTATTCAGAGAGCTTTAATCTGTTTTGAATTTACTTTTGTATTTGGAGTTAGAGTGTGTATGGAATTACAGTTTAATTTGTTCTTTTGCAAGTAGCTGTCTAGTTTTCCCGATAGCATTCGTTGAAGAGATTCATTTCTATTTTCTTACCATAGACCCTTTGTCACAGCTGTTGAGGAATTTGTGGGCTTGTTTCTGGGCTGCCTGTTCTGTCCCTCTGAGGTGTGTGTCTATTTCTGTTCACGTGCTAGTTGCATTCACTGTTGCTGGACATTGGAGTGAGGGAACATGATGTCTCCAGTTGGTTTTTTCCCCTTTAGATTGAAATGGCTATTTGAGATTTTTTTATGATTTCATAAAACACTTGGGGTTTTTTGTTATTAATTTTTTAATATTGGAGTTTTGACTGGGATTGTATTATATCTATATGCTGCCGTTGGTAAATTAATTATCTCTGCCCTATGAATTCTTTCTTTCTGTGTACGTGGAATATCTTTCCACTTCTTAATGTCTTGTCTTATCTCTTTTGACAGTGTCTTAAAGTTATTGTTATTCAGTTCTTTCACCTACCTTACTAAATTCATTCCTAAATATTCACAGTTGTGAATGGGATTACTTTCTTAATTTATTCTTCTCATTCATTTAAAGCATGCATCCTTTGGGTCCTTATTATCTCCAAAGATACAAAAATTGATTGCTGGGGGTCAAAAAAATCACACTTGCTGTTTCAGGTAAAAAATATACATATGGGTGAGGACGAGAAACTGGGGACATAAGTGGTGGGAAATGTACACTGGTGAAGGAATGGAAATCAGAACATTAAATGACTGAAACCCAATCATGAACAGTCTTGTAACTGTGTATCTCACTGTGATTCAATTAAAAAATAAGTAGAAAATTTTAAAATAAAAAAAAGTACATGTAATAGGTAAACACATAAAGTGTGTATCTGTGATATATTTCAGTGGGGTGGGTGTGTCTTGATTAGGGGAAGTTGGCCAAAGACCTGGGGTTCTGTCCTTGGCCATAGTTCTTGGTGTAGTTCTACCATGATACTGTAAATTCATATTTAGTTTTTGTTCTGAATCCTGAAATTGCTCTAGAACATTGGAGGTCATCTTTCATTATGCACAATCGCCCCTTTGTGCCACACCTGAGTTTATGGTAATGAAGTGACTTTGTTAAAGTCCTTAAGGATGGAGGGCTGGTTGCCAGGGAAACCAACCTTTAGCAGGTTGGAACTTTCTGCCTCTTCCCCTAGCCTGTGGGGCATGGACAGTTAATAGCCAATGGCTATGCCATGGTCAATTGTATCTGTTACATGGAACCTCCAAAAAACCCCTGATGATGGGGTTCAGAGTGTTTCTAGATCAGTGAGTCTGTGGAGGGTCTGAGGGGCTTCCTGCCTGGATTCTTGCCACACACACGTATATTTCTCTCCTCCCACTATTTCAGAGTTAGAGTCCATGACAGGTAGTTAGTTCAGTAAGAAGACTCTCTTTCCCTGAGTTCTCTAAGCTGTTTTAGCAAATTATTGAACTTAAGGATGGAGTTGTGCCAAGTCAGTTTTGTTTTTTACTTTTGGGTGCCCAGGGCTTACTCCAGGCTTTGCTCTCAGGGATCACTCCTGGCGGACTCGGAACCATATGGGGACCAAACCCAGGTCAGCCATGTGCAAGCAAATGCCTTCCCTGCTATAGTGTCTCTTTTGTTTGAAAACCCATATTTTTTGTTGTTTTGTTTAAAATTAAGAGTCTGAACACAGGTGTTGCTTGCAGGGCACCCGGGTTTGGTCCCTTGTCACCACATCTGGCCCCACATGCCACTACCAGAGCAGCTTCTAAGCACAGAGCAGGGGGTAGCCCCCAGTGTTAATTTTATTAGTGCGGTAATAGGACTTACGTTAATGTCCATGCATCTGGGGTGTAATGTTACTGTGGCTCTACCACCCCCAGAGTGCCCCAAACCTTCCACAATCACTCATCCCCAGATCTCAGTTTCGTTGTCAGAATCCAAGGGTTTTTCTTGGACACTGTTCTTTTCCTTCTTTGGTTTCAAAAAAATAGCCATTATCTGGGTGATACATCCACATTACCCGTTATCTGTCCATTGCCACCCATCTTATTTGGCTTCACATGACCCCCTACAGTTGTGTTCGAGTCATGGCCAAGGCCGGTTTTCCTTTCTTTACCATGGAACAGGAGCTCATTGGGCATGTGTCCCACAGACTCTGCATTCACTGCACCCTCAGACCTTCAGTGGGCCCATCTCCAGGCTGGTGTAAGTGGTGCTTCAGTGGACACACATGTACATCTTTTCAAATGAGCGTTTCTGTATTCTTGGGATAGATGGCCAGGAGTGGAATTGATGTGTTTCTTTCTTCTTGGCATAATGGGGAGAGTGGAATTCAGAAATCCAGACCGCACTACCTCCCAACCTCCTCAATGAGACTCTTGTTCTCCAGGTTGACTCTAAAGGAAAATAATAAAAACAAGCCTTCCATATACCATAAAGATGTACATCGGTTTCTGTTTGGACACAGAAGCCTTGCTTTGGTTGCTTTGAGGGTTTAAGAACCCTTGTATTCACTTCGCAGAACGTCGCCTTGCACGGAAACTTAGCAAGCACTCAGCACATGTTAGCTTCTGTTTTTAATTTATTTTTATTTTGGGCTCACATTTGGTGGTGCCTAGGGCTTCTTCCTGACTCTGCATTCAGGGATCACTCCTGGTGGTGGTTGGAGGACTCTCTGTGGTGCTGTGGATAGAACCATGGTTGGCACATGCTAGGCAAGCGCTCTCCCCGCTGTTCTGTGTCTCTGGCCCCCAGTGTTAGCTCTTATCATTACTAACCCCAAGAAGACTTCCTGTGCGGTCAGTGCTGTTGTACCCACAATGTAGATGTCCAGAGGGGCAGAGCTAGGCTTCCGACCTTGCCTTTATCTGCCTCCAGTTCCATTTATCACCATGATCCACTGATAGAATAGTGAAGTAGAGGGACAGAAAAACTAAAAGGGGAAAAACTTGTTTTAGACTGATCCTGCTTTTCCCCCTATGAGATTTCCCTTTTTGCTGAGATACCTAAGTCTCCAGCCGTCTCATATAAGCCAAAATTGTTGTGGAAATGCATTTTATCTTTTAAAAATAAGAATGATTCTTTTGATTCGTAAAGAGATCTCTCTGTTCTGTGTGTGTGTGTGTGTGTGTGTGTGTGTGTGTGTGTGTGTTGGGGCAGTGCTACTCCCAGTAGTCCTCAGGGCTTACTCCCAGCTCTGCACTCAGGGATTACTCCTGTGGGGCTTGAGG
>JAOXYA010494865.1:0-15044 GCA_028565675.1 Sorex palustris | reverse complement strand
CTTCTTCTTCTTCTTCTTCTTCTTCTTCTTCTTCTTCTTCTTCTCCTCCAGAGAGAGAGAGAGAGAGAGAGAGAGAGAGAGAGCGCTCCAGGCTGGCATTTGGGTTCTTCAGGCCAGAGGGAGGGAAGTGCAGGGATCTGGGGCCTTTCCCTTCAGGACCCCCGGAGCAGACCAGGGGAAAACTCCCCATTCCCAGGAGATGGTTCCCTTGTACGCTGAGACACACCCCCTAGTGAGGACTGACTTCTGGGACATTCTGCCCAGCCGCACAGGCATTGTGGACACACCACCCCACAGTTGAGCACCCGGTAACACCACCTCACAGTTGAGCACTCCATGAGGGGTGCTACAGGCATGACCCCCATACTCTGAGTGAGGTTTGGGGCTGGGAGTCACGGGCCACTGGTTCAGGGCAGATTGGGGCCCCTGAGAGCCACTCTGGTGAATGCTTCCTCTGTGACCTTGTCACCCCCTAAAGTCGGGGGCTTCCTGGATTCCCAAGCTCCCACTATAAATCCACCCTTGGCTCAGGCAACTGCCCTGTTGGGTGTTCAGAGAAGCTGAACAGACTCGTGCGTGGCCCCTGGCCCGGGGTTTTGGAGTGGCACAGGCTCATTTTCCCTCCCTGCCCACCCAGACCACACTAGCCCAGCCCCAGCTGCCCCAGAGGCAGAAGAAGGAGCAAGGCCTGAGGCTTTTGTTTCTCCACGAGGGGGAAACGGCTGCACTCACAGCGTCTCCCCCCAAGACACAGGCAGCTCTGGATTTCCTGTTGCTCCCAAGCCGGCCAGATAATTGGAGACAGATTTCTGGGCCTGGGCTGGGAGGTGAAGCTTCAAGTAGTCGTCCGGCCTTGCCTCCTGCGAGTGCCTGTGCATGTGTGTACAGACAGCACCAGTCTGTCTACGTGATGTGTATATGTGTGGCACCATATGTGCACATATACACGCGTGTATGTGGCACCATGTGCCCATATGCACACACGTTTCTGTGACACTATATGCAGTATGCTGGTGGCATCGTGTGTATGTGCATGGTTGTGTGTCACGGTGTGTGCATGTCCGTGGTACGGTGTGCATGTGATGCCATTTGCACATGTATGTGTCCCCATGTGAATGTATGGGGCCCCATGATCGCGTGTTTACTGTGGTGCTCTGTGCATGTGCTTGTGTGACTGTGTGCATAAGCATATGTGCTGTCATGTATGTATGTACGCACGTGGCATCATGCGTATGCATGTGCTACCATCTAAGTCCATGTGTTTGTACGGTGCCATGTATGGATGCGTTTGTATGGTACCAAGTGTGTGTATGGTGTGCCTGTGTGTGCACCACGCGTGTGGGTATCTGTGTGGTATCATGTACGTGTGCACATATGTGGCATTATAGGTGCTTGTGTGTATTTTATACATTGAGTAGCACCACATGTGCACATGTGCACATGTGTGTGTGGCACCATGTGTGCATGTGTGTCGCACATGTGTATGGTACCTTATATGTGGCACTATGTGCCTGAACCTCCGTGCACGTGTGCAGGGCTGTGTGTGAGAAGGTGTGTGTGTGTGTGTGTCTGGCCTGTGTGGTGTGTACGTCTGGCCTGTGTGGTATGTGTGTGTCCCCTTGTTTAATTTTGTTCTTTGTAAGCCCAAGTCCCCCTGGGCTGCCTCACTAGCTCTTTTATGATCTTCCTTGCCAGGACCTAGTGATTAAATAAAAAAGAATAACTAAGATTTTTGAAAAGGCAGAAGGCAGAGGCCTTCAGGGAGAGACTATGAGGGGAGAAGCAGCCAGAGGACACTCAGAAGGAAGAACAAGCCTTTTGGGGGCAGGGTTGGGTGGGGTGGCACTGAGTCTTGGGGCTGAAGAGAAGATCCAGACCCCACTCGGCGGAGCTTGGGGCCCTCCTGCACTTCCTCGGCTGGCCAGAGGAGGGAGCTCCTGCTGCCTTTCCACTTGAACAACCGCCCTGACGGAAATGCAATCGCTTCCCCACCCCCACCCCCCTTTATTTCATTTTATTTTAGGGGGCACACCCGGCGGCGCTCAGGAGCTGCTTTGCGCTGGGGTGGGGTGGGATATTTGTTTCCGGCGGTGCTCGGGGCCGGGCCTCCCGCGCGCTGAGCACGTGCCCAGCACCTCGGCTGCCTCTCGGCTGGGAGCCCCTTACCCTTAGCCTGTCCTTGCACACGCACGTGTAGGTTCTGTCTGCTCCCAATGAGAGTCCGACGGCTGGCAAGGGGCTGCAATCCCGGAACCCGCGCCCAGGGCCCCTTCCGTGCACGCGCGCACGTGCCCGTGCCGGGGTGGGTCCACCCTCTGCTGAGGTCACCTCTTCTCAGAGCCCCCGGGACCCCGAGAGGCCCGAGGCACAAGAAGGCCACCCCCAGGGACAGGAGTACCCCTGCCCTGAAAGGGGCACGCTTCTCACCCTCCCCCCCTCCCCTGAAAGGCTGTTGGGGAGTAGGACCCCCTGCTCCACCTACCCACCGCGCCCTCAGAGCCCAGCCCCTGTGGCAGGGGCGGGAGAGGACCAGGGAGTGACTCACAGCCTCCCCTCTCCACACTGACGCTGGGGTCCCAGGGTGGCCGAGGCCTCCGCCAGCTCCTGGCAGCCGGACTCAGTTCCCCAATGCCGCCGCCTCAGCACTGCCGCCAGCCTAAATCGCTTCCAGTTTGTTTAGTCAAAACCCTTGGCCCCACATCAAAGGCCCTTTGGAGTTTCTGGGGGCTGCTGCTCTCCTGTGGTGTTTATTTCAGAGATGGCTCTGCCATCACCACCAGGCGTGGGCACGGCAGGACAGGAGGATGGTGCCACCTTTGGGCTCCAGAGCCATCAGGGACTGGGGGTTCACTGAGGTTTCCCTGGGGGCAGCTCGCCCCGCCCACCCCCCCACACACGGTCTGTTCTGGGCCCCCCTCTACCTGTGCACGGGAGCCCACAATTGTCACCTCTTGCTGGGGACCCCAGACAAGCCTCCCGCCTCTGAGGTTTCACTCTGGGATTCTGGGGGTCAAGGTAGCACTCTCTGGTGGTCCCTAGGGCCTTAGCAACAGGACAGCAGGGAGGGCACTGGCTTTGCACACAGAGACCTCAGCATCCCATCGGGTCCCCAAACACAGCCAGGAGTGATTCTGAGTGCAAAGCCAGAGGAACCCCTGAACACTGCAGGGTGTGACCCCAAACAAGGCACAACAAACAAAAGACAACACCCTGTTTCCCCTCCCTCATCTCAGCACCCAGAGGCTCTCCCAGAGCACACTGCTCCCCGTCACTGTCGCACCCCGAGCTCTGGGCTGGACCAGCCGTCTCGGCCTCCTCTGGAGGAGAGATGGGGCAAAGGCTGGAATATGTGCAGAGCATGTGGGAGTGTGTGGGAGCATGTGGGAGTCTGGAGTTCCAGCCCAGGAACCCCATGGACCTTTAGCACATTTAGGTGTGGCCTAAACCAGTCTTCCTCTTTCTTTCTTTCTTTCTTTCTTTCTTTCTTTCTTTCTTTCTTTCTTTCTTTCTTTCCTTCTTCCTTCTTCCTTCTTTCTTTCCTCCTCCTCCTCCTTCTTCTCTTTCTCCTCCTCCTTTATCTTCCTCTTCTTCTTCCTCCTCTTCCTCCTCCTCCACTTCCTCCTCCTCCTCCTTCCCTACCCACTTTACTATCACTCCAGACCCCTGGGCACCTTTGTTTTGTTTTTGAGTCACACCCAGCGATGCTCAGGGGTTACTCCTGGCTCTGCACTTGGAAATTATTCCTGATGGTGCTCGGGGACCATATGGGCTGCAGAGGACCAAACCGAGGTTGGCTGCATGCAAGGCAAGCACCCAACCCTCTAGAGTACTGTCGCCCCAGTCCCCTGCGTACATTTTTGTTCACAGTACTGGACTCCAGGTCAGGGCCCTCCTCGGCGCCACTCTCGCCCTCATCCTTGACCTGGATACAGTCCTCCTCCTCCTCCTCCTCCTCCTCCTGCTCCTCCTCCCTTCCTCCTCCTCCTCCTCCTCCTCCTCCCTTCCTCCTCCTCCTTCTTCTTTGCATCTGTGTGTGTGTGTGTGTGTGTGTGTGTGTGTGTGTGTGGCAGGGGAGTTGGCTGGACACTCCCAGCACAGTGCTCAGAGGCCACTAGAGGTTCTGGGGATCAAACTCTGGCCTCTTAGATAAAGCACAAGCTCTCACTCTCCCCCTTTTATTTTTTATCTGATTGGCCAAAGGTGCTGAAACTTCCATTTGCCCAATTTATAATTCCTAATACCATATGACTGGTTCCTCAGAACTTAGTACACAGAAGGGGGGCACCCTGTCCAGGTGAGGGGGCTGAGGGGATGCAGAAGCGGGCCTGAGTGGTCGTGGAGCTCCTTCCTGGGAGACCCTCGGGAAGATCTGCACCAGGTGAGGAAAAGCCAAGTCGGAGCCTCGGCATTCACCGGAGCAAGAGCCACAGGTCCAGGGAGTAAGAGAGAGAAGAGAATGGGAGGAGGTAGGTCATGAGGAACCAGCAAGCACACAACTTCAGGGAGGAAGTTTTCAACCACGGGGGGGTCCGAGAGATAGTACGGCAGGGAGGGTGTTTGCCCTGCATTCAGCTGACCCGGGTTCAATCCCTGGCATCCCATATGTTGCCCCAAGCGCTGCCAGGAGTAATTTCTCAGTGCAGAGCCAGGAGTGACCACTGAGTATCATCAGGTGTGAACCCTCCCCCCTCCCAAAAAAAAAGGAATTTCCAACCATGCAGGCTGGAGAGCAAGAAGTAGGCACCTGCCCTGCTCATGGCCGTGGCCTCCCCTCACCTCAGCACTGCTCTCGCCTTCACTGCTCCCTCACCACCGCCGCCGCCGTGCTCTACATTTTGATCCCCTAATACAAAATTGTCTCCAGAGCTGGAAGATAATACAGTGGGTAGTATACTTGCCTTGCATGCAGCTGACTCAGGTTCAATCCCTGGTACCCCACGAGTGATCCCTGAGCACAGCGCCAAAAGTCAGTCCCGAGAACCACGGGGTTTGGCCCAAAAGCAAAAGCAAAATAATAAACAGAACAAGAATTTCCAGCTGTTGGACTGGGCCAGCCTGTGCTGGGTCGATGCTCTATTTTTTTGGTGGGGGGGGTACGAGGGTGGGGTGAGGAAGCCACACCCCCACACCCAGTGATGCCCAAGGGTTACTCCTGGCTCTCCGCTCTGGGGTCATTCCTGGCCGGGCTGCGTCCAATGGAACCCTAGCCACTGTCCCATGGCCCCGGCCTGGGGCTTCCCCTCTCCCTTCCCTCCTTCATGGGCTCCTGCTCCTTCCTCTCCTCCTCCAAGTTTTCCCTCCCTTCTGCCCTCTACCCTGTTTCCTGCGGTGGCCGGTGGCCAGTGCCTCCTCTCAGCCTCACGTACTACTTCTCTGCTGAAATGCGAGCAGGGGTGTGGCTCTGTGCTAGCCTGTGGACTTCACACATGCATTGCCCTGGTTTGATCCCCCAGCACTCCCCTAAATTAAAAACCTTTTGTGATGGGGCTGAGTTGGCAGAGGGGAAAATGCCACTTCCCTGAGCCACACTCGCTCTCGCCCAGCCTTCCTCTCCACCTGCCAAGGGGTCCTCTCTCAGCACCACTGTTATGTGCTGTGCCAGGGCAGAGGCTCTGCCTTCTCAGACAGGGGTCTCTGAGCCTAGGGAGCCGGCCTCTTGGTCAGGGGGTGCAGGTGAAGCAGGGTCCCCACCCCACACTCACTCTACACCCCTGCTCCTCAGTCACATGAGTTGGGGTTGCAACTGGGGATTAAAACCATCGGCTGGGCTGAAGGGTTGGCGGCGAACATCCCTGGCATAGTTGCTAATCCCCTGGAAGTAGGTTTTTTTGGTTTTTGGATTCTTTTTGCTTTGGGAATCACACCCGGAGATGCACAGGGGTTACGCCTGGCTCTGCACTCAGAAATCACTCCTGGCGGTGCTTGGGGAACCATATGGGATGTTGGGAATCGAACCCGGTTGGCGGCGTGCAAGGCAAATGCCCTACCCACTGTGCTGTCGCTTCGGCCCCTGGAAATAAGTGGGATTTTTCTTTTTCTTGCTTTTTGGGTCACACCCGGTGATGCACAGGAGTTACTCTTGGTTCATACACTCGGGTATTACTCCTGGCGGTGCTCAGGGGACCATATGGGATGTTGGGAATCGAACCTGAATTGGCAGTGTGCAAAGCAAATGCCCTACCCACTGTGCTATCGCTCCAGCCCTTGGAAACAAATTTTTAATAGTTCCAGGGTCCCAGGTCAGGGTGGGTAGCTCAGGGATCGGGGGTCTCCTGTGCCTGTGGTTTTTCTGAAACTGACCCTCAGGGGTGTGTTGGCATAGGACACCCACCAGGGAAGAAGCTGACTGCATTAACTAGGGGTGCAGCTTGGGATGCAGCTGCCTGGGGACCATGGGGGTGGGCGCAGGAGGGGCTGTGCCAAAGGTGGGGCTGGTGTGGCAAAATGAAGGGCCCTGAGGCTCAGCACAGGGCAGTGTGAGGACTGAGCCCTGTGTCACCCCAGGGAGCCATTGCAGGCCCCCAGGATTCCCAGGGAGTCAGGAGTCCCCTCTGCTCCCTTTCGTTTAAAAAAAATATTATTTAAGGACTGCAGCGATAGCACAGCAGGTGGGGCGTTTGCCTTGCATGCTGCCGACCCAGGTTCGATTCCCAGCATCCCATATGATCCCTCAGCACTGCCAGGAGTAATTCCTGAGCACAGAGCCTGGAGTAACCCCTGAGCATCGCCGGGTGTGACACAAAAAGCTAAAAAAAAAAAAAAGTATTAAAAAAATGTTTTTGCCCCTTTATTTAAACACCATGGCTTACAAAGTCATTCCTGATGCATTTGTTATAGGCATTCAATAATCCAACCCCAATGCCTCTGCCAGCGTCACCTTCCCTCCACGATTGTCCCCATTTCCCCAATCATTCCTCTGCCCCTTTAGTGGCCTCAGGATGCTGGTCCCTTTCTCGGTTAATGTATGCCATGCCTGTAGTAAAATATAACTCTAGTTATTCGTGTGTGTGTGTGTGTGTGTGTGTGTGTGTGTGTGTTGGGGAGGCACACCCTTCAGTACTCAGGGCTTACTCTTGGCTCTGTGCTCAGGGATCATTCCTGGTGGTACTTAGGAGACCAAGTATCAAATCCAGGCCAGTCGCGTGCTTGGCTTACACCACTGTACTATCTCCTTGGTCTCACTATAATTACCCTATCAGCAATATAATAGCAGACACATGACAAGTAGAAACTATATCTCTGTGTGTAACAGCATCACCTCCTGGGTTCTTTTAAGTCTATTAATAGACTGTGTATTAACATCATCAACCATCTTTGTGGGGTTCCTCATGGGTATCACCTCTCTGTCCCTGACACCCCCTCTACATGGTCTTACTATCCTGTGTGCTCTCAGAGGAACCTGAGACCAGAGTGGACCTCGCTCAAGGTCCTGTGGCCAGTAGGGCCTGGCCCCACCTGGCTTTCTGGTGAGCTTCCCAGCCCAGAGCTGGCACTGACGGGAATGCAGGGCCTGGACGGCAGAGTGGAGGCATCCAGCAGAGGGCTTGCCTCAGCCATGGACACTGCTCTGTCGGCTGAGGAGCAACTAGAAACTCCCAGAACGGCAGCCCTCAGCCTCGAGCGAGAGGGCCTCACCAGCCAGGCTCCCTGGCAGCGGCTGGGACCCCTCAGGAAATCCCTCCGCAAACCTCTCCAACAGGGGGGGGGCGGGGGGGGGAGGGCTGACAGCTCCACCCTCCTCACTGGGAGGCCCCAGGCCTTAGCTCAGCAGCCTGGCTCAGTTCTTAGCTCCATCATTGGCTCTGCCCACGGCGGCAGCAGGGAGGGGGCGGCGGGGGGGGGAAGCGGGGGGGGGAAGAGAGGGGGGAGACCTGTCAGGATGGACAGGCTGGGGCAGTTTGGGGCAGAGGTGAGGCTGTGGTAGAAGAGTGGGAGTTCCAGGGAGGGAGAGACAGAGGTTAAGGGGTCTCAGAGTTAGGGAAGCAGGGGGACTGGAGGAAGGGGGATGGCAGGGCTGGAGGAAGGGGGGATGGTGGGGCTGGAGGAAGGGGGGATGGTGGGGCTGGAGGAAGGGGGGATGGTGAGGCTGGAGGAAGGGGGGATGGTGGGGCTGGAGGATACCCTCCAGATCTGGGTCAGGGAGGACCAAGGGCCAGGCTATGGGTGAGCAGGATGAGCTCTAGGGGAAGGAGCCAAAGGCTGCAGGGAGGCCCAGGCTCATTAAGGACTGACTGGGGACTGGGGTGTATGTGTGTGTGTGTGTGTGTGAGAGAGAGAGAGAGAGAGAGAGAGAGAATGTGTGTGTGCGAGAGTGAAAGTGTGAGTATGAGAGTGTATTTAAGTGGTGACAGTGAGTGTGTGTGAGGGAGTGTGAGAGAGTGGGGTTGTGTGACAGTGGAGTAAGAGTATGAGAGAGTGAAAGTGTGAGTGTGTAAGAGTGAGCGTGTGAGTTGTGACTATGAATGTATGAGCAAGTGAGAGTGAAAAGTGGAAGTGAGAGTAGGTGAGAGTGAGTATGTGAGTGAGCGTGTGAGGGTGTGTGACAGTGTGAGAATTGTGCGAGAGTGTCTGAGAGTGTGTGTGTGTAAGGAGTATAGAGTTGTGAAAGTGTGAGAGTGACTGTGAGGGCACTCCTGAGAGCGTATGAGTGTGTATGGTGAGTCATGTATGGGTGTGCAGGATCTACAAAGTGTGACTGATGAGTGAGTATGGAGGGTTTGTATGTGGGGTATGTGTATGTATGTGTGCGCATGATGTGTGTGTGCAGCGTGTGAGAGTGTGGGGGGTGATGTGTGTATGTGGTGTGTGATGTATGTGTGTGGTGTGTGAGTATGGGTGTGTGTATATGTGTGGTGTATGAGTGTGTGGGGTATGTGCTGTGTGCGTATGTATATGTGGTGTGTGACTGTGTGATGGTGTACATGTGTGTGGGGTATGTGCTGTGTAAGACATGATGTGTGAGTATGTGTTGAAGAAGAGGAAGGAAGGACTCCCCAAAACCAAGAACAGGTCTGCGCCCAAGCAAGTCTCCCACCCCCCCCATGGTCTGTACCCTTCACTGCGGCCCACTCCCTCTCTCCCTCCTTTTGGGGCGGCCCTAGGCAGGGATGTATGAAGTGTTTCCCTCCTTGGGGCTCCCACAAAGGCTGCAGTGTTTGGGCCCCTCCCTCTAGCCCACCCCCTCGGCTTCCTGCTTCTGTCTGCGTCTGGGAATGCCTGCTTCTCCCAGGGGTGTCCCGGGAAGGGGGGCAGGCGGTGGGATAACTGCCAGGACAGAGGGGCTCAAGGGGCTGGGGTGCTGGGCGGTCGCTCTGGCTGCCCGTGGTGGGGGTGGCCTTTGCGCTTTGCCAGCAGGCCATGCGCACCCCTTCCCTTTGTCCCAGCCCTGAGGCTGAGTTTTCTACTCCTTGACCCTGACCACAGTGCTCCTCAGGAGTACTTCACAGTTGAAGACAGGTGAGCCGTCCAGTGCTACTCGGGTCTGGGACAGTCTCCTGCGCTGGGCCTCCTTGAACTCTAAGTGGGGTGAGTTCTCGGCCCCCACAAGCCTCAGTTTCCACACCTGAAAGAAGCAAAGACAAGTGTGTGAGCTGGGTCATGGGGGCCCCGTCTTCTGCGCCCTCGCCCCACAGACATGTGGGGCACTGGGCGCAGTACTGGGTGGGGTGGGAGCACAGCAGGGAGCACAGTGCAGGGGCTGCCATGCGGGGTGCTCTGCTGAACTCAGACGCGCACGCACCCCTCCCAGCGGGGTGGGCTCTCCCGTAGCTCTGACTCAGGGCAAAGCTGCCTCCACCCACACCCAGGGTGCCCAGCACTCAGTCTCTGTGCCAGGGGGTCTTGTGGGTTGGACCCGGGACCCCAGATGTCTGGCTCATGCCCAACCGTTCGGTGGGGTTGGCACTGAGCAAACCAGCATCAGCCTCTGGGCTCAGTGGGGGCCCAGGGGGGCTGCTGGTCTGTGAGGGTCGCCCGGGGCCCATGTGTGTGTCAGGTGCCCGTCCATGGCGGCATCCACGTGTGTGACTGCGTGTCAGACAAACGCCGGGCACGGGGACGCGGCAGGAAGGGTCAGGGGCAGCCCAGGACTAGTGTCAGAGAGCCAGCTCCCCTTTCAGGAAGTCAGCCCAAGGAAAATAAACTGGGCCCCGCTCGGTGGGGGGCCGCGACAGAGGGGCGGGAGGGAAGGGGCTGCAGAGCCAGGAGGTCACCAGTCTCGCCGGTCACATGATACCCGCCATGGGCCAGGCTGGTCTCTGGTCTCGGCCTCCTCGCTTGTGCTCAGGCACTCTGGTGCCCCTTCGACCTTCAGCTCCTCCCTCGCCCCCCTGGCTCTTCCCTCCCAGTCTCCCCTGACCCTGCTCCCCACTCCTCCTGCTCCTACTGCCTTGCCCGTCCCTGTCCCTATCTCCTCACCCTCGCTGGCCACGGGTGGACGCAGAGATGGTCTCTTCCAAGCAGGTGGTCAGGGAACCCCATAAGCCAAGCCGTGTCCAGCTTCATTTCCCTTTTCTATTTTGTTTTTGTTTGGGGGTTGAAACACACACACACACACACACACACACACACACACACACACACACACTCATGACACGCATGCACATACAAAGTCAAACGGAAACAAAGCAGGAGGGCGGTGAGGTGTCACAGCCAGTACCCTGCTCCCAAGCAGGACTCCTGGCGTCAACAAGCAACACTACCAGGTGTGTGCCAGCCCCTCAGCCCATGTGCCCCCTTCATGACCACCCAACCCCCAAAGGGCACAAGAGCGCCACCAAGTGGCTGACTCCAGTAAACACGGCAGCCAACCCCAGTAAGAGCCCCAGAGTGGACAAGTGTGACCCCAGTCACAGCAGAAAGAAGCATCTGGGATGGGAAGGTGGGAGGAGAAAGGAAAACCAGGTCTTCAAAGAATGAAACTCAGGGGCACTAATGGGGCCTTGCGAGAAAGGCTAGCAGGTAGAGCTTTGCCTTGCACGTGGCCGACTAAGGTTGGATCCCCAGCACCCCATATGCACCCCCCCAACTCCAAACCACCACAAAAGTGATTCCTGCTTGCAAAGCTAGGAAAAAGCCCTGAGCACCACCACGTGTGGCACAAAAGTTAAAAAAAAATTTTTTTTTTAAGTAGGCTCAGCATCTTTCCACTACAGCAGTATAAAGAACGAGAGTTCCCAGGCCTGGCAGGTATGATACGGGCATGTAGCTCCTAGGGACTCTCGGGACACACAGGGTGGAGGAAGAGGGCATGGAGATGGATAGGAGTGAGAGGTCAGCGGGGAGGGCACTTGCTCTGCACATGGCACAGCCGGGTTTACTCCCCGGTATCCCCCCATGGTCCCCTGAGCACCACCAGGAGTGAAAGCAGAGCCAGAAGTAAGCCCTGGGCATCACTGGGTGTGGCCCAAAACCAAAACAAAAAGATGGGATGGAAAATTGTCCCCATGTGTGGCCAGGCCCTGGGTCAGAGCCTGGCTGACCTTGACCCCGCACCTTCCCGACCTCAGACCCAGCCCTGGCCTTCTGTCACCACCGCCCTGGGCTTAGCCCTTAACAGCTGGGGAGGCCAGTGCTGGGAGGGGCCGGCAGGTGCTGGGGAGAGGGACAAGACAGCTGAACAGGGGGGGGAGAAAGGAGGAGAGGCTGACATGGAGGTGGGTGGGTGGATCT
The DNA here is from genome assembly GCA_028565675.1 of Sorex palustris. Classification (NCBI taxonomy): domain Eukaryota; kingdom Metazoa; phylum Chordata; class Mammalia; order Eulipotyphla; family Soricidae; genus Sorex; species Sorex palustris. Next base: position 3,374 of record JAOXYA010494865.1, on the reverse strand, counting down.
GGAGAGCCCACAGGCCTCCTTGGGGCACTTGTTGAAAATTTGAAAATTCCAGTGGTCAGCCCCCACCCCCAGGCTGTGGGGCCTAGTCTCGGAAGGCCGGGCACCTGGAGGATGTGAGGTTTGCACCACCCACCAGCCCTGCCCAGGTTGGAGCAAGAAGAGTGTTGGGAAGAGCCCCGGCTGAGTCGGTGGACACAGGAGCCGCCTCCAAGGCCTGGGCTTACAGGGAACCTAGCAGGGTTGAAGAGTAAAAGGTCAGGGCCAGCGGGGAGGGCATTTGTCTTGCACACACCACCTGGGTTCCATCCCCGGCACCCCATATGGCCCCCTGAGCACCGCCAGGAGTGATTCCTGAGTGCAGAGCCAGGAGTAAACCCTGAGCATGGCCGGCTGTGAACTCCCCAAAATAAAAAAAACAGTAAGAGTAAAAGCCAGGTTTCTCGGGCCCCTTCCCAGCCTGTCTGAGCGGGTGGAGAGAAGCCCCGTCCTAGGCCTCGTGTGTGGGATGTGGGGAGGTCTCAGGAGGGGTGTCAAGCCAGGCCCCCCGCCGCCCCAGCTGTCCTTCCCAAGCCACAGTGCCCGCTTCCGTACACCCACCCGCCCAGCGCTGGTCTCCACGGCCAGCCTTGGGGAAGTGAGTTCAACCTGTTCTTCCCCACAGCCCCGCCCAGGCCTCCCTGGGGGACCCAGACCCACCACAGCCTAAAGCCGAGACATCCCCTGGCTCCCCTCTGCCTTCCCACCGTCTCCCCTTAAGAAGGGATAAGGAAGAACTGCCAAAAGCCGTGTCTGCACCCCCATGCCCCCTGCCTGAGCCCCCCACTCAGCTGTCAGCTCCTGGGCTCACAGCCCATCCCCCTGAGCCCCCCGCCTCCGCCACGTCGTGGGTGGGATCCCCGAGCACAGGCCGAGCAGCTGGCCGGACCACCTGCCTCAGAAAGACCAAATGCAAGGCCGGGAGGAAGGCTGCGGGGGAGCCGGCCGGCAGAGGGGCGAGGCTGAAGGGGGGAACTGGGGGGGGGGTGGAATCTGAGGACCCCGGAGGAGCTATTTCCACTGCACGACCCAGGGGAGGCATCTGTGTATTAAGAGCGGCCTTGCGGCTCTGTGAGCTTCTCCCCACTGTGCCAGACGTGTTCTCCCATTCCTGGTCCTCAGTTCATGGCACATAACATGTTCACCTCATGTTTGTATGATTTTTTTTGTTTGGTTTTTGGGGAGGCACACCCAGCAGTGTTCAGGAGACCATTTATAGTGCTGAGGATGGACCCAGGGTTGGCCGTGTGTAAGGCATGACTTAACCCCATGCTAGCTCTCTGGCCTCTAAAGTCAATTGTGTGTGTGTGCATATGTGTGTGTGTGCATGCGCGTGCACACACACATATACACCACAACTGGTGGTGCTCAGGGCTTACCACTGGTTCTGTGCTCAAGAATCAGGCAGAGTACTTCCAGGATTCAGTCAGGCTCCTAGTCTCTGTGGTTTGGGGAGGTAGAGTCCAGGGTTGGTTCTTGGAATTGCCATGTGACATGGGACCCAAAAGCAGCGAGGTCGGCCAAGGAGGACTCAGGTCACCCACATGTCTGCACATCAGCACATCAGCCTGGCCACCACCCTGGGCACAGCGCACGAATTCCAAGATCACAGCGCCCTTCCCTGCTCATCTCAAGACTACAAACCTTGGGGCTGGAGCAATAGCACAGCGGGGAGAGTGTTTGCCTTGCACGCAGCCGACCTGGGTTCGATTCACAGCATCTCATATAGTCCCCTGAGCCAGGAGTAATTCCTGAGTGCAGAGCCAGGAGTAACCCTGTGCATCGCCTGGTATGACCCAAAATACAAAAAAAAAAAAAAAAAGATTACAAACCTCAGGATGGAGAAACAGCACACAGCACATGGGGTAGGGCACTTGCTTTGCACACAGCCGACCCCAGTTTGATCCCCCAGGAGTGATCCTTGAGCACAGAGCCAGGAGTAAAAGCCCTGAGCACCGTCGAATGTGAATTACAACCAACCAAGATTATGGATTCTTGCCCAGGAGTTACCAGCCTCAGTAATGGCTGCTCTGTGGTTCCGGCCCCACCAGCCCCACCAGTTCTGATGGAACCAAGGTGACCCTGGGCCCTGAGGGAGGCCCTTGGGGAAAGAGGGAAGGAGCAAGGCCTTTCTTCCTGCCCCTGCCTACCCTCTGGAACTGGTGAAGGCACCCGGCCCCGTGGTGACCCCCCTTGCCGCCATGCCAGCCCTTCTCACATCGCCCACGCGGAGCTGGAACTGTGCTTGAGCAGCATGTGGACACCAAGCCCCTCTAAGCAATTTGTCACAGAGTCTTCTTCCCGCCTCCCCATGGGGGCTGCTGGCTGGCGGCCACAGCGCTCACTCGCCCCAGTCCCAGGAGGGCTCATTCTGGAACTTTCTGGCAATAACTCCCTGAGTATCTGAAGCCCCCAGCCCCCGTTGGGGAGGTAGCAAGGGGTAAATAAATGCAGCGAGAACCTTGGGACCCCTGTCCTCTCCTCAGATCCTGCTACGCCTCCCCTGCCCCCCATGAGCTGGGTCACGCCGTATCCAGGGCACCTCCGTGGGTGTCACATGAGGACATCTGTGCTCGCCTGCTCTCCACCAGCTGGGGAGGTGGTCTACACTCTCACCATATCTGTGAGGGTCTCACCTCCTCCCCCTACTACTGAGGAGAAGCAGATGGCGAGAAGGCATGGCATGTCGCAGGTACTGGAGTGTGTGGGCTTGCTGGATACTGGACAGATGAGTGACCAGCGGCTACACAGCCACCCTCTAGGGACCGAGATAAACCCCACTGTGCAGGGGTGCGGGGGATGGGCCGGGAAGTCAGGCTCAGGGAGGTTGATAAATGTACTGACCACAGCCAGCTCGAGGACTGGGACACCACACCAGGCCAGGTTTGGTTCTCGCTGCCTCCACCCTGGTAGCCTAGCTGGGACCGGAACCCAGGCCCCCGGCCTTGCTCCTCCCCAGAGCACTGTCCGGGCATGTGCGGTGCTCCCTCACGTCCACACTCACCCCCAGCTCTCTGTCTACAAGAACAGACATGGGGGTGGGGGGCAACGGCTATTCGCCCCCCTTCTCCCTGCAGCCCTGGTGCTGGCCAGCAAAAGCTGGGGAGGGAGAAGTGGGGGGAGGGGGGCTCTCTCCCGGCCCACACCGCCCCCTCCTGCCTCCCCTGGGAAGCGCACTGCTACCGACCCTCCCCGGGCCCTCTGCCCCCACGGTGCCCACGCGCACGTGCGGCGTGGCAGGGAGGTGCCAGGCCCTAGAGCTCCAAACTCCTGTCGGAGACGCCACCGAGCGAGCGGGGGGGGGGGGGGGGGGGGAGGGCGGGGGCGGGCCCCCCCTC
>JAOXYA010494836.1:0-15046 GCA_028565675.1 Sorex palustris | reverse complement strand
TGGTAATATTTTTTATTTTTCTCCCCCCAGTAAAAATAGTAAAGGGCCCCTGATATTCTACTCTGGTAGATCCATCTACCTGCTGAATGTTCTGGTGACAGGATGAAACTGAATTAAATAACAGAAACTGGAGCGAAGTAACACAGATTAAGCTTTAGTTTCTATGAATTAAAATATAAGACTAGCTGTAACGCTAGAAATTAATCTCAATGTTCTCCTTAAAATGGACAGAGGCTGCTCTGGGCACTGCTGGCCAGGAGACCGAACAGTGGCTGTCTGCCAAATCTCAGAAGGGAAAGCAAACTCATTGTTGGCTTGGGCCCAAATGTATGTACTTTCTCTTTCTGTATTAGTCAACAGCATATAAAACCTGGGTGGGTGACTTATTAAACAAATCGCCTCATAACTGGAAACCAACTACAGGTAGACTTTTAGAAGCAACACACTCATTTGCCAAAGACCCCATCAGCCCATATGATGAACTCTTCAGACAAAGAAGTCGTTCTTTCAAATAACTTTAAAAGGAAAAAAAAAAACTCTTGTCTCTATCAAAAGTGGGAAAACAACAGCAAAAAAATAGGATACAAGAAAGCCCATTTTCCTTTAGTGATAAAGTTCACTCCTACCAACAGTAACAAGTATGATCACATCCAGAGAACAAAGCTTAAGAACAAAAGAGGGAGGGGGCGGAAAAAAAAGAACAAAGGAGGGAAAAGAACCCGTGAAACAAAAACTGTAAGAGACTATTCAAAGAAAAAGAAGACAGAGAAGTAGAAAGGTATCCCATACTCATGGGCTGGATGAATTAATATCATCAGAAAGTCCAAGTATTGCCCACAACAGTCTAGATTCAATGCAAATCCTATCAAAGCCCCAAGGAAATTTTTCAAGGGAAAAAACCATACAATTCTAAAATCTGTATTTTAGAATGTACATGACAGTGAATATATGTTTTGATTGTCTGAACTATGTGAACAGGAGTTCTTACTACCAAAAATGTCTGCAAGTACAGATGGAATGAAGAAAGAGATCTGAATAAATGCAACTGGGTCCTGGAAAAAAAATACACTGAGTAAATAAGGTAGAAGGGCTGGGTGGGCTAAGGTCCCACTCAAGACCAATAATCAAAACACGAAATGCCTATGAGTAGCCAAAGTGATCCTGAGAGAAAAGGAAGAAACAGAAGTTTGACCTGCCCTGAGTTCAAACCATAGGACTTGCAACAGTAATCAAAACCAGATGATACTGGAACAAAAACACAAGGAGGCCAATAGAAGGGGGGTGGGGGGGAAGCCCAGAAACACACCCACACAATGAGAACGTCTAAGTTAGCACAAAGAAGTCAGGACATACAATGGAACAAGAAAAGTCTCCTCAACAAACGGAGCTGGAAAAACTCAACATCTCTGTCAAAAAAGCAAAATGGAGAGCGGGTAAGTGTTGGATAACACTGGGATATCCTTGGCCCTCCCGCAGGTCCACTGAGTTACTCCCACAACAGAGCCTCTGAGGCACACCCACTTCCATCAAGCACTAATAATCCTATATTGTTTTTCTCTTTTCTTTATGTCATTTGATGGTTTATTTAGTAATGTCCTTTTTGTATTGACGCAGGAAAACAGTTGATGCTGTATTTTTGTAACATGGGAGTTAATTGACACCAAATAGTATTTACTCCTCGGCATCCATATTTACTTGACGTAAGCCTCAGTTGCCCTTTATTCCTAGCACTCCAAAAGCAGGGTCCTGACCAAGGGACTGGATGGACCTAGGGCAAGCTGTAAGCTACTCTGGCATCAAAAGGAGACAAGCAAAGCACCCTAAGTATAAAAAGTAAAAAGCAAGGTTATGGAACAAGCTCTGTCATGACCCCCAAAAGATGTAACTGAATAAGGACCCTGCTGGGGTTAGGAAAGACTAACCTCACCCGAGGACTGTGGTCTGGAATATATAGTGAGATGTCCCCAGGAAGTACCAACCTTTAAGCTTAATAGATCTCTTACTGTGTTCATACAAAATGACTAGAGATATTATAAGAAGTAAATTTACTATGATTGTGTAAATGGATTACTAGCTAAGGAAAGTAGAAAGCAATACACCCTGGATGGAATCCCGCCCTTGAGCGGATCTCCTGGTAATCTAGAGAGCTGAGCCCTCAGGTGAGATTTTTGTCCTCGAGTTGATTTTCTAAAGGAGTGGCTTTCCCTCTGTTCGTTGTTATAACAATGTTCAACCCCACCTTTGTGTACCCCATCCTTCATGATTCCTATATAACTATGCTGTAAGGTGTTAAGAGGGAACTAAAATGTTGAAGGCAAGTAGGATGAAAACTGAGACTTTGAAGACTTTGGGACTTTGGGGATAGGAGGCCTAGATGATGACAATGACTGGAAGCTGAGGACTATGCGGCGACGACGAGATGAGGAAGAAAATGTAATGAGGATAAGGACTTTGGGGTCTGTGAGGAGACTAGGATGATGGAACTATGATGGCTGGGACTATGACCAAAACTACGATTATGATTGCACAGTAGGGGAGAGATTGGATTACACTGGGAGGAGAGAGAAATAAACTGTCTATGGATCAGCCTGAGGCTCAGTTCTGGTCTCCATTCCCCGATCGTTCACACATCCCACGTCCTTGCCAGGCCTGGAGAGTTGGCTCTCGGCCACCAGCTTGAGTCTCCCGCATGCCCATGCCTTTTTCTTTGAAATTCACATCTGGCATCCCTGTGCCTGGGCCTGAACCACCACCTGGTGGGCATCTAAAGGTAAGGACTGCATCGGTCAACTTCCACTTACAGAGGTGAGTGGGAGAACAAATTTTCAGGTTACTGAGACTTAAAAGTCCTAGCTGTATCCCCCCGCACTCCCAGAGGAGAGTGGAATAGTAGATTTTTCAGGGTGCTGGGAGTTAGATGGGGCAGACTCTGGGCCTCCCCGGGCTCTTCCAGTGCTCCTCAAGCCAGACTGAATGGGCCAAGCTATTTATGGATTTGATTCAGTATCTCTCCAACAGAACAGGGGACCTGGAATACTCTCCCACAGAACAGGAGACCCGGAAGACCACATTCCTGAGATCAACTCTCAGCCTGCTTTAAAGTAGTTTATGAAATAAACCCAGGGTTCCTGGATGAAGGGACTCTAGAGACCAAGATTTGGAAAGAAGTTAAGAAAAATGTCTACATGGGCTCTAAGGATGGGACTAAGATCCGCATGGAATTCTGGGTTACAAGGGAGGTTGTTAATTCCATCCTCCTGTTTTGGAGAAGTATAGTAGAGGAGGAAAATATTAGGGATAAGACACTCTCAGCTCCTCCCATACCCAAGTCCCAAACGAGACTCACGTGTTTCCAGCAGAAACGCGTTCTCAAAGTAAAAATATTTCTGATGCTGGTGAATTAATGTTCCCTACTGAGATCCTCATCTCTTCCAAATAGCTCCACCTCCAGTGCATCAGATGAAAGTGATGCGGATGATGAGCCCACTGCCACTTTTTCAGATTCTGAGTCCGAGAGTGGCTCGGTAGAGAAGGCTTCCTGCCTCTCACCCGAGCGGTCTCCAGACCGCTTGGGACGAGCTCCCAATTGCCCAGTCCAGCTAGAGGAGAAGCAGCCTCCATCTTATCAAGGGTTAAGAATGGATTCACTCAGCCATTTCAAAAAGGCCTGTGCATCGTACCGAACGACATCTCTGTACTGTAAGGAGTATCTTATAAGATAGTGTAACAGTGCCTATTAGGCACCCCAAGATTTTCACGTGGTTGCTAAAACGTGCTTAAGCTCTTCTCAGTACATACAATGGAGGATGTGGTTCAGTGATGAGGCCAAGGCAAAACTTCATGACTTAGGTAATTCTGGACGAAAATTTTCAGGGATTAAATTGACTCACGGGATGTTAATAGGCGAAGGAACATGGCACAACCCAAAAGCGCAAGTCACCTTGCCTCGTGCTGTTTTAGCTCATATCCATGAGGCAGCCCTGTGTGCTTGAGAGAAGATTGATGCAGATGTCGAATTTTAGGGAAGCTTTACAAAGATCGTGCCTTGGAACTATATGCAGACTTTATAGGGAGGTTGGTGGATGCAACTGATAGGCAGGTTAAGTGTAAAGTGACTCCGCAAAAACAGTTGAATCGAGTGGCTTTTGAAAATGCTAATGAAGATTGCCAGGCTGTCCTGCGCCCCATTAAGGAAAAGGAGGACATAATGGGGTATGTGAAGGCATGTTGTAATGTTGGTTCTGTTAAACATCAGGCACAGATGTTGAGGCCTCTGCAGTACAGAGACAAGCTCAGAAAAAAGTGTCTCAACTGTGGGAAATCAGGTCACTTTCGAGAGGATTGCAGAGAACCCCCCTGCTTCTTCGAAAGTACCACCCAGGCTCTGTGCACAGTGTAAGAGAAAAGCACCTCCCAGGCCCTGTCCCCATGTAAGAGGGAAAACTACTGGGCCAGGGACTGCCGAGCCAGGTATGATGCTATGGGTAAAAAGGGGGCCAAACCCAGGTCCTGTTAAACCTGGGGGCATTCTGGACTGCAGCCCCCCCTTCCAGAGCTCCAATCAGTAGATTCGCTGCAGCCAGCCTCAGCAGGGAACGCAGCCTTGGATATTTCCTGCCCTGATTACAGTTACTATAACCCCTGCCTACTGTCCCTACAAATTAAATTCTGATGTAAAGGGGCCAATCCCACGGGGTACTTGTAGGCCTACCCTTAGGAGAAGCAGTTTGACCATTAAGGAAATTATTGTTCATACTGGGGTCACTGATTCTGATTTTACTGGTGAAATAGCAGTTGTTATTACAGTGCCAACTGTTTAAACATTTGATAAGAGAGAGCACTGCTCTGCTTCTCTTACTTTTTTTTTTGTTATGCCCAGTCAATCCACTTGCCCTAGGATGGGAGGTTTGGGCAGCACTAATTTTTGACTGTCTATGTCACAGTCTTAGGGAGTGCCACCGCCCACTTGTAATTCTTTGAGATCCATGGGAAGAAGTTTAAGGGAATGACTGACTCAGGTGCCTATGCCTCTATCATCTCTATACAATACTAGCCCCGTAACTGGGCGGTGCAGGCAATACCCTACGGTTTGCATGGAGTAGGCCTGATGCCTTCTTCCTCTGTTCGGCGGAATGCCAGACGGTTAAAATATATTGGCCCCAAGAGCCTTACAGCCACTATCCAGCCCTACATACTACACACGCCTCTGAACTTAGGGGGACGAGATTTACCTGAACAAGGGCAAGTGGAGATTAGAATCCCCTCTTCACACCTCCTACTCTGATTCTGAGGCCAACCCTTCTAAATAAGGAACATTGCGGCTTTAAGCCCACCACCTCTCCACATTCAGCGGACATGTACGATAGTAAAAACAAAAACAACAAAGTAGGCATTCCCCCACGTGAATGTATCGGGGAAACTCTTTGTAGGAGGAAACGTCTATGTTTGTATTTTAACAGGTAACAGACCCACCGAGAAACTCTGGCCATTACGCCTAATCTGGGGCTGAACTCCTTCCCTGAGTTCGGCCTCCTGAATGACAGAGACTCCTCAACCCTCTGAACTCCAGCCCGCCAAACCGATTTCAGCTGGAAGTCACAAGGAAATCAGAGGAGTCAGCATCAGAGGACCTGCGGAAAGAGTTCTCTAGCTTCTTTACAAGACTGCTCCGCCATTCCTGACAACTTGTTTGACTGAAGTTCTCCTGAGACTCACTGCTGTGACCACTACCACTGCTATTGCCAGAACAGCTTTTCAAACCTGATCGAGAAAAAACCTTATCGGGACGCATGATTTCGTCAAAACGTGGCAAAATGACTCTCACCACCTCTGGACAGTGCAGGCTACTGTCAACCATGACACTGAGCAATGACTGGACACTATTACAAACACTGGTGGGTTGAAATTTCAATGTTTTGTGTTTTTCAAACAGGAAAGGGCTCGGAGATGCTGGGTAAGGGGAATGGCGTCCCGCGTGCCCACGCACCTTTTCTTGGAAACTCACGAACGAGAACTGAGAGAATCCTCTGAAATCAGAGATGTGAGACTGTCATTCTTCAGTGAATGTCAGGGGCCTAAGAACAGACAGGTCACTGTCACTGAAGACCAAGAGACTGACGGGGGCAGGTAGGTGCTGGAGTATTGGTGGCAAAGCCCCAGAGACTCAGAGAGGAGTTTCAGAACAAGCTGCCAAAGCTTTCAGCATCTGCCCTATTTCAGCATCCCGATGTGTACTGCCCCCACTGAAGTCTGGTACTGGGGAATCCCTGTGTAAGGGCAGCTGGGGGAGAAGACCCTTCTCATACGGGTGTGTGTGTGTGTGTCGGGGGGGCGGGGGGTCATGGCATCCTGCTGCTGTCCTGGGGCAGGGACATCAGGGGTGTGGGACTCTACTCCCTGTACTGAGAGTCCATGGGGGGGGGGGGGGAGCCTTAAACAGAGACATCCCACGCAGATGAGCACTGCAGAGGCGATGCATGTACAGACCCCACCCACCTCCAGGCCCAGTCTCTGGCCCAGACTCCAAGGCTGCAGCCTGTGCTCTAGCTCTGGTTCTCTGGACTCGTCTGGATTTGGGGAACTTCCAGCAAAGTTCCTTTTGATTTGGGTATGTTTTCTGAAACTGCATGCTTTCCAACATCATGGATGAGACAATAACGTAACTGGTGGTTTTGCTGCTTTCTCAAGAGAAAAAAACAATCACTAGTTGAAACTGAATGTGAGTCTGTCTGTTTCACTTTTTGCAAATAAAATCAATGGGTTCGGCCACCAATTTACTGAAACCTTGGCACTATCATGGAGGTTGAAAAATCTTGGGCAAACCAGAAAGACGATTCCTGGTTTCATGACGCTTATGGCTGAGGGGCAGAGAGCAAGCAGCAGGGTAAGAGGAAAGGAGGTGATGCTGCTTTGGAAGGAACTGAAAGCAGAGGAAAGGTCCTAAGGCCATGTCAAGATGATAAATTCAAACTTGAGTAGCTGGGAGGGACCTGGCGATAAAGGTGTGGCCACGTGTGACTGCCACCAGGGCGGCTACATGCAGATCAGGGAGCTCCCAGGGTGGAGAGTGGCTGTGTCTAAGGTTGGCTCAGGCTTAGTCCGTGCCAGCGAAAGGACTGCACCAATGGCAGGAGGATCTGAAGGAAGGTGAGGTCAGTCGGGCAGGGCTAAGCTCACAGCAGGTGATAGTAGATGTCTGTACCTGTGTTACTCCACCGAGGGTATAAAGATTCTGGAGGGTTCCCAGATTCTTAATAGCATTTGGAAAGACTCGCATCTTGAGAAAGACTAGATTACAGGGGTGAGGGCCCCCTGTTGTTACTTAAGTACCCTGTATGGGCAGAGGAGAATGAACATGAGAACACAGGTGAGCAAGGAAGGGGCGGGGGCATGAGGTACTGGTATCAAACCTGGATTGGCCACACGCAAGGCCAGTGCCCCTCGCTGAAGCCTGGTGGGACTGTAATTGCCTCTCACTGACATCAGCCCACCTCGCCCTGGAGAGCTCAGGACGATGCTTCTTCCAGGAATGACACTGCTCTAAAATATCCTTCCTACAATTACCAGGCATCTCCGGGACACTGCCATGGCTACACATGACACTGAGAGCTATGATGCCATTCAGACCAGGACAGAAGACACAAGGGCAAACCCTTTACACTACACACGGCCCAGGAGAAAGAGGTCACTATGCTGACCTTGCCAACACTCAAACCACCTGATGTGTGAGCCCCCAAGAGAGTTCAAGTATGTTCTTATTGTGTAAACTCCGTGGAACAGGTGTTCTAGTACAAAAAAAAAATGCCTCCAAGTACAGAGGGACTGAAGAAAGAGATCTCCATCTGTGTATTGGGGTCTGGATAGATCCCACCTAAGACATAACCAAGAGAAAGCATGATTATCTATTTTGTTTCCAAAACTCCTTGATCTCAGGTAACGAGTCAGGAGTAGGGAAACGGGCTACACACATTTACGGAGACAAGGGACAGCGCTGGTTGACGTTTGGCGGGAAGGAGGAAGTGAGTCCATATGTACACTACACTAACCACTTCCTACATAGTAACGTGTTTGACTTTTTCACAATCACCCAAGGAGGCAAAGGTGGAGAAGATCACTTTGCAATGAAGACATTCTCGCAAAGGACAGTGAGGTCCTACTTGATGAGGTGAGGAACAATGGTGACAGAGAAACTGGTCGCAGGCTTGGCAGGCTGGAATGCTGGAAGGATGAGCACAGTCTCAGTCAAGCCCGTGCTGTGAGGCAGAGCCTGCCACGACGCCAGCACAGATGGAAGACTGAAGCCCAGTTTTGAGGACAGGACAAGATGCCGTACATTAAAAAAAAAAAAAAAAAGAAGCTGAACACAGTTTCTCGAATCAGTTTTCTATATTTTAAAACCTGTAGACTAACTGACAGAGAATCTACCATTCTACTGGGGGAAAGTATATTCAAGGCCCAATCAAAAGTACCAACCAATTTTCCTAAACATCAATAAAACAGTTGGGGAAATTCTTCAAACTGGTATACAGCAGCCTATCATAACTTCTGTGTAGTATTTCACATCTAAAACAACAAGCACCTAATCACTGAACATTAACGAATTCATCAGGTGCACATTTGCATGCTTAAATGAATCTATTAGGATGGGATTCTGTTTCCTTACTCAACACGGGATGTCATGAAAGTAAAGAATTTATAAACTTTCCAAGGGTCAAATGAGAAGTCTGTGATGGGGGTTGGGGTGAGACCTCTCAGGGCAGCGGAAGATGCGAAGTCCCTGACATGTGCCAAGACAGCGGAGGTGTGAGCAGAGACTCAGAACTAACGGCTGCTCTCTGGGTTCCCGGATTCTGAGAGCAGGTTGCTTGGAATCTGTGTCCAAAACCCTCCAGGCTGAAGGAGGGAACCCATCACATGGATGTCTGTCAGGCTTCTCTTGCCTGTGAGGAAAAGAATTTTATTTTCAATAATAAAAATGTAAGCTGTAACACTGATTTTTACAACGGCTGCTTCTATTCCAAACCAGGGTATTTCCTAGAATCCTCCAAAAGCGACAGGTACAGTTTTTAATCTTTGAGACCCTCACGAGCGTACAGACTCTAAGATTCTAACTCGTTCCAGGCACTGGAAAGAACTGACAATATTCTCACTCAAATCAGGTGCCACTCAAATCATGCCACCTCTTGCCAGGGAACTCGCTAAGATTCACTCTGGGTCCTTCTGATAGGAGCTCAGTTCAATAGTTTTTGCTACCCTCTCAATTCTCTAACATCACAATTGTTCTAAGCACACAACCCAGACCTTGAACCGGGAGCCCGGCGCTTTCAGTGAAACGGTTTCTGTTGCTGTTTTGTTTTTGGTTTGGGCAGCACTGTGCTTTACAGAACTGTCACTCACAGAACTTCCTGTGTAAAACACGGAGCTGTGTTTTGAAACACAACACTCCTCTCAGACTGTGGCCAAGCCTACCTATTCCAATGGTCGTGATATTTTTGATTTGCATCTTCTGCACACATACTCTCTGAACAACCCTGCATTAAGTCTCAAGGCTGCTCCTTCCCTAACAGGATGAGCATCAAGGATAAACATCAACAAGTGCCATAGGGAGTGAGTTCTTGGCCACTAGCGCTCTCCAATGTGATGGTACCAGATCGTCAACTTTTCCATTTACCCTTAGACATCTAACTCCTTCACAAAGACATCCAGATTCACTACTTGGACTTGAAACACGTCCTTGAAACTACAGGTGTCAATCAAAAATCATGGGGCCAGTTTTCTCAAGCCTTTCCCAAGGGTCGCAGGTGCTATCCTATCCACCCAGGCCATGCTTCCCCCTGACTGTGGTCATGCTACATCCTCAATCTTCAGGAAGTTATTCCCAGCTCTGTGTTTGCAGCCTGGCAGTGGGAAGGAAGAAGAGAGAAGGGGATGTGGGAGCTGTCTCCAGAGTCACCAATTCTAACCAACAACTTCTGTTTTGTACCTCCCTGGCCTGGTCACAGCTCGTAAGAACTGGGAAAGGTGGTCTTCTTCTACCTAAGTGTTTCGCAACTGCACAGGGCATATGGCTAAAACGCTACTACTAATGGAAAACGAAAATCGAAAATGGGTATTAATGGTAGCAACTGCAAAGCTGTAAAACTCTGTTACAAAAATATCTGCATGCTTGTATTTCTTGGAAAGAATGTAAAAATGTTATTTTGGTTTCTGGGCTACACCCAGCAGTGCTCAGGGCTAACTTCCAGCTCTGCGTTCAGTAATCACTCCTGATGGGGCTTGGGAAACCATATGGGATGCCCAGGATCGAATCTGGGTCAGCCTGCGTGCAAAGAGAACACCCCTGCCCTCAGTACTATGGCTCTGGACCCTGGAAATATTTTTTTAAATGCCGAGTTCCTAGCGCCCAAATTTCTACCACTGAATCCACTATTTTGAGAAAGCACCAAGAAAACAACTTCTCCCTAGAGAGAAGTCTCCTAGGATTATACCACCCAAACCACAGTATTTTCAAGTAGCATCTTTACTGCAGCAGAAGATTAAACCGCAGTAAATTTGCTTTTGCCAGAAAAAGGGAACAAACATTTTTGAACTAGCCAGTTCCATCTTTCCTACTGCCTGCAGACACGCAGACTCCCAGTGCCGGGGAAAGTGCGGACATTCTCCTCATCTGCAGACAGCCTAAAACCAAACAGATGCTACTGTTTCCTTACAGCTAATACATGCATTGAAAGAGTTAAAGAGAAGGTTGACATGTCACGATCAACAGCAATGCAATGTGCAAATGACTTAACCATTGGTTCAGGATAATAAATTATGTTTCCGTAATGTTTACAAGGCAGAAAATACCAAGTTTTGATTTCATTCTGGGGGGTTTTACTTCTTAGTCTTTCTCTTTTCCCTTCTTAGGACTTTATGAAGACACAAGACAAACTTAGGCTGGCAACATTACCACTGTTATAAAATCAATGAATAAACACACGTATAAAAAAAGAAATAAGCCCTAAACCTGGGGGAAGAAGGTGCTGGTAACATTTTTCAAACAGAAATTTGGGCAGATGCCTTATTAAGGACATTAGCTGATATGATTAGAAGAGTTTTTTTTACTACTAGAAGTAAATCTTCCTTTTATATCTTTTTTTTGTTTGTTTTTGGGTCACACCTAGCAATGCTCAGGGGGTTACTCCTGGCGGTGCTTGGGGGACCATATGGGATGCCGGGGCTCAAACCCAGCGGCCGCGTGCAAGGCAAACGCCTACCTGCTGTGCTATCACTCCGACCCCTACTTTTAAATCTTATTTTTAAAAAAAAATCTGGGGCTGGAGTGATAGCACAGCGGTTAGGGCGCTTACCTTGCATGCGGCCGATGAGGGTTCAATTCCCAGCATCCCATATGGTCCCCTGAGCACCGCCAGGAATGATTCCTGTGTGCAGAGCCAGGAGTGACCCCTGAGCATTGCCAGGTGTAACCCAAAAAACTACAACAACAACAAAAAAATCGAAGTGATTGAACTGAGGACTCCCCAGCTCAGGGGCCCGGGGCCACTCCCAGCAATTCTCCGGCACCCACTAGGCCCCATGAGAACCCCAGCGCGGCCAGGGGTCAGGTGGACCAGCTGGGCAGTGCAGGGGCTGAGGGCCTCGGAGCTCCGCCCGCTGTGCCAAGGGTCACGCGCTGCCAGGACGGAGGCTGGGGTCACGCAGAGGCAGAAGCTCCTGCCCCTGACCCGGCTGCTACCCCTTCTCTCACAAACTGGCTCCTTCCATTTGCCTGTCACTGTCTCTCCTGGGCCTTTAGGAACCCCACCGTCCTCCCTTCTGAGGGAACATCTCAGAGGCTCCCACTAAGCTCCGCCCCCAAAGTCACCCTTCTAGCTCCTCACCTGTGCTTTACCCCAACAGCAGGTTTTTGTCCATGTTCTCCACCCCCACCCCCAAACCTCACAGTCTGCTTTCGCTCTCTCAAAACCAGCAAGGAGATAACTGGAAACCAGAAAACTCTTCAGTGCTGATCTTTAAAACAAAGAGCAGGGACCTGAGTGATAACACAGAGGGGAGGGCGCTTGCCTTGCACGTGGTCAGCTGATCCCCGGCATCCCATGCGGTCCCCCGAGAGCACAGTCAAGAGTGTTCCCTGAGCACTGAGCCAGGAGTAAGTCCTGAGCACCGCCAGTGTGGCCCCCAAACAAAAGCAACAGGAGAAATAAAATAAAATGCATGGGGGCTCAAGGTACAGGCACGCATGCCCCAACAGGATTTCATGAAACCTGGCCTTTGCCGTCTTCATTAAATTAAGGTCTTACAATGGTTGCAGAGGCAGGTAGTCAATTCCCCACGTCCAGATGTCTTCTCTGAGAACATCTGGCTGTGAACAGATGGACAGTGGTCCTGCAAATGGGAAGAACTTTGGTGCTCTTGATTCAAAGCAGGTTCAGTGATGAAAATCAGCAGCCCCCTTGCTCACTGGCAGACATAAGTCCTGGGAGCACTTACTAATACTGTGTATCCAACGTAACAATTCTTTCTCAAAGCTTCTCTGAAAATCCAATGGGGCAATGACTATCATTCTCCTCTGAACATCCAGACAACTCGAGAGGTGAGCAGGATGCCCAACTGTCAGCAGGCAGAGAAAGAGTGGGTGGGTGTCTCTGCACCAGCAGAGGGGGAAGACTGGGTGTCTCTCACCCGCAGAGGGGGAAGGTTGGGTGTCTCTCACCTGCACAGGGAGAAGCCTGGGTGTCTCTCACCCACAGAGGGGGAAGGATGGGCGTGTCTGCACCCGTAGAAGGGGAAGGTTGGGTGTCTCTGCACCCGCAGAAGGGAAAGGTTAGGTGTCTCTCACCCACAGAGGGGGAAGGTTGGGTGTCTCTGCACCCGCAGAGGGGAAAGGTTGGGTGTCTCAGCACCCGCAGCCTCCCTCCCAGCACGGATCCAGGAAAGACCCTCAGTGGTACAGAGCTGTGGTGGGAGGCAGCCAGTCCAAGGACACACCTGGGGAATGGGAAGAAGAAGACAACAGACTCAGTCCTCCTTGCTGGTGTCTGTGAGGCAGGAACACAAGCAGAAACAAAAGCTCAGTGGTCATGGCCATGGGGAAAGGATTGGTGGAGAGAAACGGACGTCCACTGAGGATCTCTGGGCTGCCTGCCCACACCCCGGCTTCTGCGGCTCTTCCCAAGCATTCTCACTCTCATGTTCTTTTTGACTTTTCAGGGCTGATGCAGTCGGAAGCAGCAGAGACACAAGACAACATGGAGCCGAATAAAGGTCCAAAGGCTGATGGGTCCAAAGAGAGACCTGCACACCAGGTCCCCACTTGCTGAGGTCTCCTGGAAACACACCCCAGGTCCTTTCTTGATTCTGTTCTCCTCCCCAACTTTTTCACTTTAAACAACTGTAACACAGTAGCATTGTTCTCCAGTTGTTATCGATTTGCTCGAGCGGGCTCCAGTAATGTCTCCATTGTGAGACTTGTTGTTACTGTGTTTGGCATATCGAATACACCACGGGGAGCTTGCCAGGCTCTGCCCTGGGGGCGGGTTACTTGCCAGGCTCTGTGAGAGGGCTGGAGGAATCGAACCTGAGTCGGCCTCATGCAAGGCAAATGCCCTACCCGCTGTGCTATCACTTTAAACAATAAAACAAGCAAATCAAAATGAGCATGATTCTTCCCAGTGGACGGAGCAATCAAGAACTAGTTGGCATTTCACTCGAAGAGTGAACATTCAAACATTCGGGGAAATAATAATAATATGAGGCTTTGTCCTTTAGAAAACAAGTCAACAACTGTTTCCCATTAGAAAGGAGGGACGAACCCAACTCCACAGCACGCCAGGCAGGATGAAGCAACCTGAAATGACTGGAAACGCATTACTTTTGTGAAACATCCCCAGCCTCCAGGCTGTTCTCAAAAGTCTAAGCCACCTCGGTGAGAAAAACAAAAAGCACGTCAAAACCATCTGACCATTCCTGACACTAAACAGGCCGTAGTAAAGCAGCTAAAATCTCTCCTAATCCAGCAAGGGAAAAATGCCAACACAGTCATGCTGAAGACGCATGTCTTCACCATACCTATAGCTTTTGCACACGCGGACGCTAACTTATAAAACTGATCCAATGGGCACCTAAAAAAATGTTCGCTGAGCAGCCCTAACAGGGTAGAAATTAAAACAGCGCAACAGTCACCATGAAATATTGGGCTGGAATGGCCCTAACATTAGTTGCCTACAAGCTTCTTTGTTGTTTGTTTTGCTCACTATTAATTAGCCTGCTCAGAAAAGAAGAGAACCTTCCCCAGCACACTGAAGAAACATGTCTTTGGAAATAAATCAGTGTGTTATTTCAAACTACGTAAGGCACCTACGTAAAGCACAACCAGAAGGAAATCTATGGGAAATCAACAGGTCTAAGGACCTCTGCATTCCCATCTCACGACCTCTCAAGAGCAGGGCAAGCAGTGACCTCATCCAGGCAGCCCCTGGCTGTGTCCTGCTGAGGAACCCAGAGGCCTCGCCTCAAAGTCCCTGGCCTCCTACCCCACCTCCAGAAGATTTGGACCCAGCAAGAATTGAGTACTCAAAAAAAAAAAAAAAAGAAGATGAAGAAGTCAATATGCAAAGAGCAGTCAAATTTCTGTTACCATCAAATTAGAAACATGCTGTATGCCTCAACAGATTACGAAGGAACTCCTCTCAAGAATGAAGTTTGAGATACAAATAGCAAAATCAATGGGTGAATAGCATTTCAAGGGAATACTCTGTAAACACTGAAAATTCAGGATGCACTGAGTGTCCGTTTAAAACACATAAATTGTCCGTTTAAAACACATAAATTGTTGGTTTTCCCGGGGAATATAACTGGCCTCTCTTTTAACTCACTAAATTCGACATAAACCAAGTTGAAAGACCAATGGAGGGAGGGACGGGGGTGAGGAGAGAGAAAGTGGCACCGTCTTATGCCACAGTTGTGGCAAACAGGGGGCAGAGAGAGAGAGAGAGAGAGAGAGAGAGAGAGAGAGAGAGAGAGAGAGAGAATGGGGGGGGGGGGGGGG
>JAOXYA010494791.1:0-15050 GCA_028565675.1 Sorex palustris | reverse complement strand
AACGTCTCCATTGTGAGACTTGTTGTTACTGTTTTTGGCATATCGAATATGCCACGGGGAGCTTGCCAGGCTCTGCTATGCAGGCGGGATACTCGCAGTAGCTTGCCAGGCTCTCCAAGAGGGACAAAGGAATCAAACTCGGGTTGGCTGCGTGCAAGGCAAATGCCCTACCTGCTGTGCTATCGCTTCTGTAAGCACCTTTATTTCTGTACTATCTCTCTGACCTGATATTTAAAAGAGGTGGTGGTAGAAAGTGCTTTGGGTCTGAAAATATTCTTATATTAAGGCTCCTCAAGACTTTTCACTAGAGTTATTTCTGTTTACTCTGATATAAAATGGATATATAAACATTTTTTATTGTGAGCAACAAAAAGCTCCTTAAATTGGGTCTGTAGTGCTGTGGATTAGTAGGAAACTGATGTATTCAGGGATGAAAGACTAGTGACGGTTGAGACATATCCTGACTCCTGATACAAGTCTAATGTGACTTCCATGGAACTAGGTTTTACTTTAGAACACTGTGGAGAACTGTCAAGAAATTTGGGGGTTGGAGAGATGACAGTTGGGTAAGGTGCTTGCCTCGCAAGCAGCTGACCTGGGTTAGCTCACTAGCACCTCATTCAATCCTCTGAGCACTGAGCCGGGAGTGATTTCTGAGCACAGATACGGGAGTAAGCACTAAGTATAGCCAGTTGTGGCTCCAAAACAAAAGATAAGGAAGAGAGAAATGGAGGGAAAGAAGGAAGTAGGTTTGGAGAAGTAAAATATCAATAACCCTTGGATAAGGGTATGGAGTCTGCCATATAAACTCTTCATGCTTTTAGAAAGAATGTGAGAATCCAGAGGAGGCCTGGGAAGAGACCACTTAGTAATACTGATAAGCCTTATTCCAAGAGCTGAACTGCAGTTAAAGATCTAAATGATAAAACATTGAGACAAGAAGAGTGACAAAATTCATTTGGCCCATTTCTCCACCTTTGGGTTCTCTCTCTCTCTCTCTCTCTCTCTCTCTCTCTCTCTCTCTCTCTCTCTCTCACACACACACACACACACACACACACACACACAGAGCTCCCAGTGATTTTACTTCAATCTTTCAGACTCATCACAGTCTTTTTTCACCTATAAAGACAGGATGAAGGAGGCCACCAGCCAAACAAATAAACATGTGTTTTGATGCTGCAAAACCCCCAACACTTCTATACAAAGTGCTACACATAGATTCTGAAGCTTCAACCCATTAGTGGATGTCTATTCATGCAATACCTTGCTGACCCACAAACTTCTTCAAGCATCACAGCTATGACCACATTTCAATCAAGATACAATTTCTTCACTCCTTCCAACTTTTGCTCTTCCCCCTATTTTAAAAATAATTTTTCGTGTTTTGGGTCAAACCTGGAAGTGCTCAGGAGTTGCCCTAATATGATACCAGAGACCATGAGGTGCCAGAGATCAAACTCGGGGCTCCTGCATAAAAAGCTTTTGCTGAAACTCTCTAAGCCATTTCCTCAGATTTCCCGGTTTCCTAATTTTTAAACTTAATATTGTGATTTCCAGTTCTCCAAAGTTAATGATTGTCTATATCCATAGAACATGGCTCTACCAAATTATGGAGAGTGCAGTAGTTTCTGTCTGTAACACACTTCTCGTGACTTGAGCTCATCTTATTTGTACTAGTTCTCACCTCCTCTGAGCTCCTCCCACCCCATCTTGTGCCCCCTTTTTCCATTTCTTCCCTTGAATTCTTTTCATGGTGAGTTTTCATGGTTTCTTCCTCTTGGTAAAGAAAAAAGTTATTAAATTGGAACTGCTTCTAAAGCATGGCATAGCTACCTCTTTCCCCTTAATAATAAAACACAAACAAAAACACTGTCCTCTCATTGTTCATCGATTTGCTCGAGCAGGCCCAGTAACGTCTCCATTTTGAGACTTGTTGTTACTGTTTTTGGCATATTGAATATGTCATGGGTAGCTTGCCAGGCTTCAAATTCCATTCCTCCAGTCCTCCATGACTTGTTAGGGTATGATCCACTTTTTTTTCTACTCTAGAGTGAACATTTATATTGAATTTCATTTGCCCTGAGTAAATGAAGTTATTTTTACTTTTTCTTACCATCATCATTAATGCAGACTTAGCTGGGATGCTGGTACAATGTCATATATCATAGAACTCAATCTTGCTACAGTGATGGGAATATTTGTTAACTATTTATTGTCAAAGAATTACAAAGATGGTAGAAGAGCATAGAGAGAAGCAATTGCATCTATAATTCTGCCAGACTTAGTCTGACACTCTTATATCTACCCATGTGTTCAGGGAGCCATCTTAGCTGAGAGTCTTGCATGCTCTCATATTGCTTGGGAAGAATACCAACCACTTTATAGATAGAAATTTGCTCTGAATGAATTGTACTGTTAAGACTGGGACAATGATGTCCCGTTTTCACTATTGTGAAAATCCTCTATTCTATTCTATTTATTCTTTACCATCTCATTCAGTAGTTCTGACCTTCTAGCAAACATCAGAATCACAGAGTAAATATGCCAAGAACAAGGAGCACTGCAGAACTGCCTGAGGATTTAAAAGTCACTCTTCAGATGAGGTATAGCACTATCATACTTGCATGATATGGCCTATAAATTCTTCAAAAAATTATGATTTATAAATGTTTGCCACAATGAGGCATATAGTTTGCCACAATGAGCATTAGAATGGAAATAGGATAAAAAATTGGTATTTCTATAAACCAGGAGTCCAGCTGCTAGTTGACAAGGTCTTTCTAGTATGGTGTGCAAAATAAAGTTTGATCAAAATTAACAATAGTCACATTTTGTATCGTTATGAGTCTGACCCACTCATTCATATAAATTTGTTGCAAGAACTTAATTCTTTTCAGAATCATCTCTGGTTGAGAAGCTCTCAAAATAGGTTTGACTGGGTTAAAAAGCAAGGGAATCTTTGAGATTGAAAAGTGTTGCACAGTAGCAGGGAAAATATACACATTAAGATAATTTCAAGACTTTACTGATGCCTATAATGTTAAATGGTGGCCAAATATACACTCTTCTAAAACAAGACATGTTTCTGGTGGTGGCAGTAAATTGTTTTTGAGACAGAAAGTTTCTTTAGAAATAATAAAGACTGGGTTGTTTCCCCTTGTGAGTATATACTTCAGCTGAAGGGAAAATGCTTAATGCTAATAAAGTGCCTTTGCTTAGCAACATCATAACTGCTACTACTAACTTCCCACATAACGTGCTTGCTGCTAGCTGGCGCTTGTTTAGTCGAATATTGCTTCAGCCCTGGTCCTGTTGCCAGAGTCACAGAGTTGGTCCATTTTGTGAGCAGCTACCCATCTGCCAACCTCAAACTGGCCGCTATCTCCCTCTTAGAAAAGAAGATGAAATCTTGTTTTGTGGCTCACAGGGAAAATTTAACTTTGATCTCAAGAGCTCCATTTGTGTGGGCAACACTGTTGTGAAAATCCTCTTTAAAAGCCAGACAATGAAAAAAGAACTAATGAATTAGTGATGGGGAGTATTACCAATGTTCCTCCATACTGGCTTATATTAAATCAACAGATGACTAACAGAGTCACATCCAAAGCAAAGAGAGCAATAAGTGGGCATAATTGGGTATGGAATAATTCAAACTCTAAATTCAAAATCTGTCACTTCATCCTAACTCAGATAGTTGAAATTAGAGCCTTTACCCAATATTTTTAACTTGACACATGATCAGATTGTTTTAAATATGCAACAGCATAAAAATCAAACAAAAAATCTATACGGAATAAAATATCTTTCCCTTTCCCATTTCTATCTTAGAAACCCATTTCTCTACACAGAAATCTTTGCCATCAATCTCTCGTATTATTCCCTTCCAGAACTATGCTATGTCCTCGAAGAAACCAAACAACCTTTCATCAAGTATTTACTTGGCACCAAATCTTTTATTTGTGACACTTCTTTTTGTAGCTTTTTTTATTTCTGCTCTCATTTCTTTCTGTATTTTCGTGACTATCTGTTCTATTGTTTCTTTCATTTCTTCCTTTAGTTTTCTGGATATCTCCTCCATTGATTCTTTGAGTAGATCCTTGAGCATCCACAGCATTTCACCTCGGAATTCTTTATCGAAGATTGCATATTTGTGGATAACCCCGGTTGAGGATTTGGGACTCTTTTCTTCGTATTCTCCTTGTAATGGAGATTTTCACTGTTTCTTCATGTTGTTTTGGTTGTCTAATGGTAAAACCCTGAAATTCACTAGTACTGTTCCCTCTTATCATGGGAAAGGTTTCTGGATAAGGTCAGTCGATGGTGGTCACCCTTCTCCCTTTTTAGAGTCTGACCATCCTCTTAGGCATTTTTCTTTGGCTTATGACGGGCATCTAGTGAAGCTTTGGAGGAGGTGATCTTTTAATATTGGGCTTGTACAGCTTCTTTGCGTACTGGTCTTTTGTTAGAATTGGAGTAAGCCAGTGGATTATTGTTGTATTGTAGTTGAGGTGGCCAGAATTTTTTCACAGATTTAGGTGATAAAGGCTGGGATGAAAGTCCAGAGTGCTGGGAGTGGGGAATATAAATGAGGGCCTCATAAGCGATTGCCTGCCCCAGAGAAAGCCGCTCACTTTTGAGGAGGCCACACCCCTACAGTGGTGGCCACATCCCCAGCCAATCTAGATGCTAGTCCACAGACCTGTTGGGGAGGGGCGTCAACTGGTTGGGCTGGCACTGCTGTGGAAGTAGAGGCAGATACCCCAGGCTGGGGTCCCAGCTGCCTGTGGTGGCTGGCTTTCAGTGTTCCGAGTTGGGGTGGGAAGTGGGCACCCGGTGAGTACCTGTTTGGGAGGGGCGGTGACTAGTTGGGCTGGCTCTCGCTGTGGAAGTGGAGGCAGATGCCCCAGGCCGAGGTCCCAGCTGCCTGCAGCAGCTGGCTTTAGAGTTCCGAGTTGGGGTGGGGAGTGGGCGCCTGGTAGGTACCTGTTTGGGACGGGTGAGGACTAGTTGGGCTGCCTCCTTTATTCTTTTTAATTAAAGTTTGAAATGTCAATAAGTTCTTCCTAAAAAAATTCATTTGTAATTAAAAGTCTTTCTACTTAACTTGCAGCAAAGAGAATTAAAATATAATTATGCTGAGTTATGTTAATGTTTGTTTAGAGAAATTGGTAAAATCTGAATAATGAAGTCATGACCTTATTTGATCTTAGTTAACTGATGGTACTAAATAGTCATGAGCAGATAAGAAAAACACATGGGGATTTGTGTTCAGTGACTTCAGAATTAGATGATAGAGAATAATAGTCACTTTCATACTTCAGCAAGTAATTGTTGGTCTTATTTATTAGTTATTTTTCTAAAACAAAATCTACCTCATTTTCCTACTCCCACCACTTGGCTATAACATTGCTTTGCTTCTCAGTATCATTCCCTTATAATCAGCCTCAAATTTTACCCTTTCTTCTTCATTTTTTCTTTCTTGATAAAACCCTAAGTTCTTCCTAAAAACTCAAACTTTGTTCTCACATTTGTACTAATTCTTGATTTCAAAGGATCCCAAGAACATGTGTTGGGTTTCTGGTCCTTTCCTTCTTTCCCTCCCTCCCTTCCTCCTTTACCTCCTCCCCCTCCCAGGAGCTCCTCGTGACAAGAAGTAACCAACAGATCAGTATTACTCAGGTTACCTTGGTGGTGGTGCTCACAAGCTCACTGGGAAGCATTGGGGGACTGTGTGATGCCAGGGGTTGAACTGGGTCAGTTCCTAAAAAGTTAAGGCACAGTATGCACTTTAATCCTTTTATCCGGCCTGGGCATGCTGGTATTTGACACAGGCTAACTTATTAAAGGCACTTTTTCTCCCCCAGGGACATTTATTATCTTTATTTCTTCTGAGTGTGAGGCATTTGGGCCACATCTGACTGTGTTGGGGTTGGGTGGGGAAAATGCTACTCTCAGCACTCCCAGTGCTTTGGGGTTTTTAGTCATGAAGCCTAAGACTTCAGGCATGCTCAACCCTAAGACTTCAGGCATGCTCGACCCTTTTCCCTTTCCCATCCGCCTGATCTCTGTCTCTCTCTTTACTTTCTCCTCTCAAGTAATGCTCAGACTACTCCCTGCCATACTCAGCTACCCAGGTGGGAAGAACCAAAGCTGGTTCCTGGTAAAGTGGCACTGCTCTGGGATCAGTCATGCTGCCACCAGAACCACCAGACAATATTTGGAGACCATGTAGTGTTAGGGATGGAATTTAGGGCTATGCCCCTGCAAGGTCACACCTGGCAATGCATAGGGGTTACTCCTGGCTCTGCACTCAGGAGTTACCCCTGGCGGTGCTCAGGGGACCATATGGGATGCTGGGAATCGAACCCAGGTCGGTCGCGTGCAAGGCAAACGCCCTACCTGCTGTGCTATCACTCCAGCCCCGATAAATTATTCTTTATGCTTAATTTTTATCAAATTGGATCAAATGATGCATAGTTCCTACTTTATATTATTTGAACAAAGCCATATCTTTTTTTTTCATTACTGAATCACCTTGAGGTACAGTTATAAACTTACGAACTTTTGTATTTTAGTCATACAATAATCATTTATCCATCCCTCCACCAGTGCCCGTTCTCCCCCACCAATGTTCCCAGTATCCTTCCCACCATCCCCACACCATCCCGCTCCCACCCCACTCCGCCTCTGTGGCAGGGCATTCCCATTTGTTCTCTCTCCTTTTGGGTGTTGTAGTTTGCAGTAGTCTTACTGAGTGGCCATCGTGTTCTGTCTATAGTCTACTTTTGGCATGCATCAACAAAGCCATATCTTAATGTTTGTTATTGTTAGAATAATCCATGGAGTAAACAATGCTTTAAGTAATGCTCATGAAGAATAGCATTAAATTTTTTTAATTTATTGTAGTCGTGGGGGCCAGTGCTAGTGTTTGGTCCATGTGGTACTAGGGATCAAACCCCAGACCACACGTGTTCTACCACTTGAGTCTCATTACTAGCCCAGTAATAGCATTTAAAACAATTTTTATATGCTGAACAAAATCTTATTTTCAAACTGATTTCCAGTCTGTATTTTCCTGGTGGACATCATGGTTTTAGTTGGTAAAGCAATATGACGGGAAGTAACAAAGGGCCTTAGGACTCACAAAATAAAATTGGGGCTGGGAGGAGTCCTCCGAAGGCTGGAGGCCCCACGTTTGATCCCTGGGGCCGCTCCCTACCCCCACCCAGCGTCACTGGGCTGGAGTCTCCCTGGGGATTCCAGCACCTTTAGTCCAAGTAGAACTGAATCTCTGTGCCAGAACCCCTCAACCTTCAGGTCCACGCAGCCTCCGCACTGCTTGGGATCCATCTGATGAAAGGGAAGTTGTCTTGTGTGGGGTGAGGGAAGGCTCACCAGCGGTGCCTGGGCTGACTCCTGGCTCTGCCCTCAAGGACCATATGGGACGCTGAGGGTTGAACCAGGACCTGCTGTTAGCCAGGCAAGCACCTTGTTTCTGTACTATCTCTCAGGCCTAAGAAGTTTTTTTTTGCCCATCTACAGAGAGATGCCCTTTTGGGGGGGGGGTGGAGGGTGGGAGTAGAGAAGGTAGGGTAGGGGCATCCCTGGCAGTGCTCAGGACTTACTCCTGGCTCTGTGTTTAGGGCTCACTCCTGGTGGGACTTGGGAGACCATATGGGGTACCGGGGATTGAACCTGGGTCAGTTGCATGCAGGGCAGATGCCTGCCTGCTGTACTCTGGCCCCAAGAGATGTATTTTTTTGTGTATCTGCTGAGTTGGGATACCCAGCTCAGACTCTAAGAGCTCAGACTCTCCCTGGCATGCCCCAGCCACACCCTACTGCTACCCAGATAAGCTAAAAGCTGCTCTTAGTAAGGTGGCTTTCACTAGCAGACTCCAGATAGCTCCCGTATTTCTCACTGTAAAAAGAGTTTGATCCAAAGATTAGCAACTGTGTGTATAGAGTATGTAGCCAGGTCTGGCTCTGCAGAACCTAATCTCAGATGTTCATGCCTGCCTTCCTGGGCATAGACCTATGAAGAGCCACAGTGCAGTTTACAGAGTCTTTGGGGGCTGGGGTTCCGTGGAGATCCTGGAAACTGGGTGTTCATTTTGTGTGTTTGCTCCAGGACTTGAATACCAAACGGGTATTCAATATGCCAAACACAGTAACGGATTGCAGGTAGATTGCCAGGCTTTGCTGCGGGTGAGATACTTTCGGTAGCTTGCCGGGCTCTCCAAGAGGGGCGGAGGAATCGAACCCGGCTTGGCCAGACTGGCTGCATGCAAGGCAAACCCTCTACCGCTGTGCTATTGCACCAGCGCACAGAACATAAAATCTCCCCTGTTCAATGTTGTATTTTATTGTTTTGAGGGGCCATACCCAGTGGTGCTCTGGGGTTACTCCTGGCCCTGTGTTCAGGGGGGGATCATATGGTGGTCAGGGATCCGATTAGGCCTTTTGTATGCAAATCACGCCCTCGTGCCTTCTGAGCCAGCTCTCTGACCCCCCTTTTCAATATTACCTTATTTTGGGGTCACAACCAGCAGTGCTCAAGGATCACTCCTGGTGGGGCTGGGGGGACCATGTGCCATGCCCGAGATCAAACCTGAGTTGGCTGTGTGGAAGGCAAGTGCTTTACTTGGTGTACGCTCCTTGGCCCCCATTTTCAGTATTTTAAATGTATGGTTCAGAGGCATTCAAAGCATTTATGGTATGCAGTTATCAGTACCATGCATCTCTAGAACTTTCTTATCGTTCCAAACTCAAACTTAAACTCGGCACTCATTAAATAGTTCCAAACTTCCCACTTCCCCACCCTGCCTCTCTCTGACCCCCCCCCATCTCTGTATGAATTTGTCTGTTTCATATATTTTATATAATTGGAATAATATTTGTCTTTTGTGTCAGGCTTGTTTCACTTCATATGGTATCTCAAATTCATTGATGTTCCATTGCTTTTTTAAAACTGAACAATAGTTTATTATATGAATGTACCTGACTTTGTTTATCTGTTGCTTATCACCCAGTTGGGACAAATATCAGACTGAAATGACCTCTTTTTGTTTTCGTTTGGGGGGCCATACTTGGCCGTGCTCCGGGCTTACTCCTGACTGTTCAGAGGTCACTCACTGAGGTCTTGGGCACCATATGGCTGCTGGGAATTGAGCCTGGGTCAGCTGCAGGCAAGGCAAGCATCTGAGCCCCATACTGTCTCTCTAGCCCTTGGGTTTTTTTTTTTTTTTTGCTTTTTGGGTCACACCTGGTGATGCACAGGGGTTATTCCTGGCTCTGTATTCAGAAGTTACTCCTGGCAGTGCTCAGGGGACCATATGGGATGCTGGGAATCGAACCCGGGTCGTCCGCGTAAAAGGCAAACGCCCTACCTGCTGTGCTGTCTCTCCAGCCCCACCCTTGGTTTTTTAAATTCTATTTTATCATCATCATCATTATTATTTGGATTTGAGGTCACAGGCAGTGGTGCTCAGGGGTTACTCCTGACTCTGTGCTCAGGGATTACTCTGGGGCTCTGGGGGACCCTATGGAGTGCTGGGGAGTGAACCTCGGTCAGCCGCGTGCCAGGAGAGGGTCCTCCCCGCTGTCCTGTCGCTCCCAGCCCCCAAGCCACTACTCAGACTTCCATATGTGCTTGTTTCCACCTTTTGTACGAGAAAAGTTGCTGAATTGAAACTTGGAATACTGGAAGGAAACGTAGTAAGTCTCTCCTATGTCAGCCTTTATTTTCCTGGGAAAGTGCTGATTTTCATGGAGAGTATCCTTGTGACCTCTTATAATGAATCCTTGTTGACTTTTTTTTTTGTGTCCTCTGCTAGGGTCCTCAGCAGCCTGTGCTCCAGCCCCACCCAAAGATCTGTCTCTGCCCCTCAAAATGTCCTTTTACCCATTTACTTGTATGTCACTGCTAAACTTAGAATCCAACAGGAAAGATTATTTTTGTGTGTGTCCTACTGTAGATAACAGACGAAGGGTTCTGTTGAATTAAAACGTACCATTAATTATCACTGTCACATTTAGTGAATGATTCCTATTGCCCAAAGGTTCTAAAATTGCACTTCTAAGTGCATGCTTTCTAAAACGGATAAAAAGGCAGAAATAACGTGAAGATTGCTGGGCTTTGTTTCCGGACTGGACCTTACTCGCGGCACTGCCTCCAGCTTCCCTGGCATCAGGCGGCGCGAAGGGTGTGCCAGACCTGTTGCTTTGCGGAGAGGGTCTGGTGCATGCACATGTGCTGCACACGTCCGCCATGAGTGTGTACACACACGCTTGTGTGTGCCTGTGTTGTTCTCCCTTTGCATTCAGGCCTCTACATGCTGGTTGCCTATCAGGGATGAACAGAAATGAAAACATCTGACATTTCTTCTTATTTATTTATTTATTTGCTTTTTGGGCCACTCCTGGCAGTGGTCAGAGCTCGCCTCTGGCTGTGCACTCAGGGATCACTCCTGGCGGGGACTGGAGGACCATACTGGGTTGACCCCGGGCCAGCTCCCTCCCCGCTGTGCTATCTCTTTGGCCCTGGTATGCTGTATTTCTTAGCAATATTTTATTTATGGAAGCAATGCTCACTGGTGGATGTTACATAATGACAAAATATTTAGAAGACTTATAATTTGTTGCTCTACATTTGAATTGGGCTTAAAATAGTTGCTGAATCTGTAATGAACAGCTGGATTTTTTCTGCTATAATGTCTTTCCCTCCCTGCCCCACCCAAGCTGGAAATTGGAGTCAGGGCCTTACACGCACAGGGCAAGTGCTCTGCCATTCAGCTCCATCCTGACCCTGGTCTGTTTTTTGATCCTATTAGAATTTTTTTATTAAGAAAATCCATGAAAGGAAATTCATAAGACCTGGAAGTGCATATTCTATATTGTAATTTTTCTTTTTTTTGAGGGGGGGTTATACCCAGTGATGCACAGGGGTTACTCCTGGCTCATGCACTCAGGAATTACTCCTGGTGGTGCTTGGGAGGCCATATGGGATGCTGGGAATCAAATCTGGGTTGGCCATGTGCAAGGCAAATGCCCTACCTGCTGTGTTATCACTCTAGCCCCCGTAATTTTTTTTGGAGGCTGAATTTCTACTGAAGGTATGCTGGAGTCAGTGGTGACTGTGTTGGCTCATATATTAAATAAATGTCATACAGTTGAAATTCTCCTGTCCATTCAGTTTTGAGGAATTTCAGTGTTTTCTTTATGTTCCTTTTTACCAAAATATTTTGTTTTTATTGTACATCATCCTTTATACTTGAGACTTTCCTGACCAAAAGGAAGAGAACAATGTTTTGCTTTTATTCTTGAATATTACTGCAAAAGACACCCATTCAGGGCTGGAGAGATAGCACAGTGGGGAGGGCATTGCCTTGCATATGGCCAACCCGGGTTCTATCCCCGGCATCCCATATGGTCCCCTGAGCACCGCCAGGAATGATTCCTGACTGAAGAGCCAGGAGTAATGCCTGAGTATCACCGGATGCAACCCAAAAAACAAAAGCCAAAAGAAAATAAAGACAAAACCCCAAATAAAACAAAAACAAAAAAACACCCAATCAGTATCGAACTGTGTTATCTGTAAACATTAATTTCGGCCAGGTCAGTGGCTCAGAGGGCTAGTATGAAGGCTCTGCGTGCTCAGCCGGGAGTTCCAGCTTCAATGGTGCCTGGTAAACTGGGTACCTCTGGGTGTGGCCCCGAGCCCCACCCCCCAAAAAAGAAAACTCCAATGTAGCAACATGAACTTTTCCTGGGTGATCTTGGTCTGACCATTTTAACTCCCGAATGGTCACCGTAAAAAGAAGTTGCCTTCCGATGCCACTAAGCTTAGGCACTGGAGTAGAGGTCCTCTCCTGGGTGACGGACACCAGGGGACTCTGGGGGCCTAGGCTGGAGCAGCATCGCCTCTGGCCCACCCCAAGATCCGCCTCTGGGTGCAGAGAGCACAGTCCCTTTTGCTTCCCCAAATGTGCAGAGAGCTTGGTGTGTGTGCTGTTTGCTGCTGCTGCTGTTTTTATCAGGCCATATCGGCAGTGCTTAGGGCTCTCTCCTGGATCCGAGCGCAGGGCTCACTCCTGCTGGGTGTGGGGACCATATGAGGTACTGGGGATCTAACCTGCGGGTGGCTGAACATAACGAGATCGTTATTTCTTTTACATGAGTTACTGGTATCATGCCTTCTGAGGAAAGTGGGAAGGTACCAGATACTGGCTAGGTGCTATCTATACTAATTTCAGGAGAACAGGAAAAAACGATATTTTACGGCCTTATTATTGAGGAGGTAGGAAGCTTGTGAACGCAGCCCCGGGTGAGCCTCACAAGGGGCAGTGAGGGGCATGCCAGGCGAGCCTGGATCTCTGTGGCTTCCCTCCACTTCATCCAGGACCGAGCCCGGGTCACTGTGGCTTCCTTCTGCTATTCAGGACCGTGCAGTGGCATCTTTTTGCGGAGACCTGGGGTATGTGGTCTAAGAAATCAAAGTTAGGGGCAGACACCAGAGTCCAGCTGTCCTCTGATAAGCCAAATTGTTAGGGACCCTCCAAATGCTAGGCATGACCACACTTACTGATCTGTGTTAACTGTGAAGATTGATTCATTCTTGTGTGTGTGTGTGTGTGTGTGCGCGCGCGCGCGCGCGCGCTCTCATTTTGGTGCTCAGAGGTTACTCCAGCCTCTGCTCTCAGGGATCACTTCTGGCTGTGCTTGGGTACCTTATGGGATAATACTAGGGATCAAATCTCTCTGGCCCCTCTTTCATCCTTTTAAAAATGAACAAACATGGGGAGTTTTTGTTTCAAGGTGGTACATTTTGATCGAGCAAATTGCTTGCAATGCCTGTTATTATTGTTTTTTTTTTTTAAACTGAATTTGTGCCAGGCCTCCCAATCACAGAAACTGTGCCAGGAGGTGGCCGAGGCACCACTTTAGACAAAGTGATACAGGAAGGTCTGAGAGGGTGGCCTTAAAGCGAGGAGTTCGTGGATAAAGAACCTTCTAGACAGACAGAGGGAGTTTTCGCCCAGCCGGCTCCTAGCCGCTGGCCCTGGACCCTGTTAGGGCGCGGATCGTGATCTCCCTTTAACGACAAAGAGACTCCAGAGACTGCAAACAGCAAGCAAGGTTTTTTGTGAGACTGGCTAGCCAGGGTCCAACTGCCTACACAGACACACAGGTCCGGCAGGTTGGGTAAAGACCCCGAGCTTCTCCAAAGGAGATCTTATATAGGCCTTATATCTTATATAGACCGTTACAGCAGAGCCCACGCATTTCATAGCCAATAGATTTGTAATAACAAATACTTTCCTAACCAATCCAATTAAGGGTACATAACTTCCTAGCCTATAGTTTAAAGATCAGCATTTGTGTCAGTGCTTAGGAACGTCCTGGTTTTTAGGACAGTCCTGGGTCTTGCAACATGGGTCTTGTGAGAGACATCTGGTTATCTGGTCTGACCCCAACCCTTTTCGTGACTTGCAACTTGAGTACCTGTATCTGAATTCCTTGCTCAGGGGCAGAAAAACCAGTTATTTTGCAATGCGGGTTTCTGTTAAGCTAAGCTAAATTAATTCTGGTGGTCCATTTTGGGCCTGTCCCTCACACCATCATTGTTACTGGTTTTTGGCACATTGAATACGCCACGGGGAGTTTGCCAGACTCTGCCATGCGGGCAGGATACTTTCACTAGCCTGCCAGGTTCTCCAGAGTAAGAACTAGATAATAAGATGTCTTCAGCTGCTGGGGCTCTGCTCAGGGCAGGGAGGGAAACTCAACCCGCCCTCCTCGAAGGGGCCCTGGAGAGGATAGCCAATATATATTCAATAAAAAACATCTATAGGATATGCTTCATTCTTTTATAATTTTTGTATTCAAATGCACAAACTCCTTGGCGTGTATTTTATAGCCTGTCTCAATTTTCACAAAACATATTGTAAGTACTGTGTGGTCACGTGTGGGCTGCTGGCTGTCATATCGCATAGAGCAGATCAAGTTTGTAAATTGCTTAAAGAACTGCATTTTGTGAAACTGAGTACTTGTAAATAGCTTTAGACTCCACAGGCTTCTCTGAGGTGTCAGCCTTACTGTTGTTGAAAGAAGTAGATATAATTATTAGAGTTTTAGAGGAGGAAGCTGAGGCTTTGGAAAGATCAAGTGCTTGCCCCAGACCATGGCACAAGCTGGGATTTAATGCCATTTTTTTCAGGCTTTCAAATTAAAGGGCATCCTGCTGGCACAGTAACCTTTGTGTATTTGTCCATTGACTTGTCATCTCACTTGTGACTTAATATGAGTTTAACTCCTTTTCACTAGGTTTTTTCCTTAGAGAGTGGAGTTGAAGATGACACTGGCATCATTGTCAGAATTCTTAACTTCCTGCCTTCAAGCCCACTTTAACACACCCAGTGAATCAGGGCTGGGTTCGCTTCTGCATTTCAGACTGCATTTTCCCTGTCCACTCCCTTGCCTTCCCCCCCACCCCTATTATCTTCTGATTCCAGGAGTTCCCTGCCCACTCCTCTTTCTTCCTTGTCTGTATCCTCTGAGCCTGGACATAGTTATCACATACACTCTCCCTTAGACTGGACTGTAGCCAAACTAAACACAGTTCCCAATTTTGTGGGGTAATCTTGGCTCACTGTTTTGTTTGTTTGTTTGTTTGTTTGTTTGGGCAAGGAGCACACCTGGCAGTGCTCAGGGCTTACTCCTTGCTCTGCACTCAGCAGTCACTCCTGGCGGCGCTCAGAGGACCATAGGTGATGCCAGAGAATGCTCCTGGTTGATGGCATGTGACGGAAGTGTCTCTCTACCTCCCTGCACTACATCTCCAGCCCTCAGCTCACTGTTATTTATTTTGGAGTTTTTGTTTTCTTTCTTATGGTACTCATGATACTCAGGGGTTACTCCTAACTCTGCACTCAAAAATCACCCCTGAAATGCCCTGCCACAGAGGCAGGGTGGGATGGGGGGGATGAGGGGTGGGAGGGATGCTGGGACCCGTGGTGGTGGAGGATGGGCACTGGTGGAGGGATGGGT
>JAOXYA010494782.1:0-15052 GCA_028565675.1 Sorex palustris | reverse complement strand
CGAGCTATTGCACATGCGCAGAGAGAGACCCAGGCCCTGGCAGCGCGCTGTACCTGATTGGAAGGAGGAGAGGGATCGCTTCAGTTTTGTTGCTGAGCCGTGCAACATTTTTAAATGGGATGTTAATAAACATTTAATAAACATTTTTAAATGGGATGTTAAGGGGATGCTTAGTAAGAATATAGTCACAAACAGTGCTTGAAGGAAAACACAAATCCACCTCATTGTTGAGTCTTTAAGGTCCTCAGAGGCCAAAGACTTTTCCAGAGCGTCCAATGAGTTTTTTTTCATTTCCTACCCTAAAGTTAATGCTCATGGAGACAAATCATACCACAGTGAGAGAGAATAGCTCCTTCTGTGGGGCACCCTCTAAGGCAAGAAGCTTCATTGACCTGAATACCAGAGAAAGATATCAAAGAGCACTTCAGGGAAGGGGAAGCTAATGAATAAATTAAGTAATAATTGTTACCCACACCTGTAAGCTAGGTCAGCCCTCAGGGAACATACCTCCTCCAGAGACAACGAAGGAAGGTGAAACATTCTGAGGAAGCCCAGTTTCTGAAAAACACATATAATTTCCTAATAAAAATGGTTTAAGAAAAAAAATATCAAGGTAAAACCAATACATGATTTTTCTATGAAAACAATATCAAATGGTGAGGGAAATTGTTTTAATTATGTAATTTTATCATTCATACCTTCACACACTCTTACTGGTGCCTGCTTGAGGAAATCGATGAACAACAAGATGACTGTGATACAGTGATACTTGAGGTTTTAAGCAGGATATTTTGGACAGTTGCTTATCCACAGTGAGAGGACAGAGTCTCCTGCAATCTGTGCCTGGCTGTCCTCACCCAGGCCCCTTGGAAGAGGGTGGGTTGAGTTTCCTTCCCCGCCCCGAGTGGCTGAAGACCTCTGGTTCCAACCATAGCCATGCTGAAGACCTCCGGTTGCAGCCACACTCTTCACACATTCGGACGAGCTTCACACATGAAGGAAACAGCAGAAGAACCCAGGTGTGAGGGAACCGGGGCGTAGATCTCCAAGCCTGCTCGGATTGGGACTGGGCCTCCTCCACCCAAATGTCTCATCTTCCAGTACGGTCTCTGGTGCCGTATATTCCCATCAACGGCCAAGACCCAGAGAATATAAAACCCAGCTCCCGGAAGAGAACAGCGTAGTCTCCTGCTTCAGCGCCTGGCTGTCCTCACTGGGGCCCCTTGGAGGAAACCTCAAGTATTGTGACAAATGACTTGAGAGAGGCTGTCATTTACTGAAGAATGAAAATACCCTTAACTGAAAGAATTCACAATTAGCAATTGAGTTATTGTTTCAGGGATATTTTGGAGGGGAGAGGTGGAGAGGGAAGGGCCAGTGAAAGGCATTGTTGTTTTCCTAATAATTTACTCTGTTTATCCTGAGAGTACTTGCAAATTTTCTAGTATTATTGGCACAAATTATTGACAAAGATGTAATTATTTTGAAAAACGCAATAAAATGGCAGCAAGCAGTTTAACTGACTCTTGAATGCAAACTCCTCAATCTTACATTCTAAAGTTGGCATTGTCTTTTGTGTCAAACAGATTGGATTTCAGAGGATGGTGGCAGGGAGGGAGTTTGCTGTGGGACCCTCAGAGTGAGATCTGTAAATGCAGTGGAATGGAAACATCCTACTCTTCTTCCAGGGGACCATGTCATGAGGCAAGGCCACCCATGGAGCCTGGGGACGCTGCTAGACATGATCATGTCAGCTTTCTCCTGGACTCTGTGTTTAGAAATGTTCATGTGGTGACCAGTGACCAGCTGCTCCTGAGCTAGGGCCATACTCTGCCACCCGTCCAGCCCAGAGAGCTCAACGGTGGGTGTGTGATCTCTGCTGGGGCAGGTAACCTGTATGAATCTCCTGGGATAGGGATCCCGTGTGACTCTCCTGGGACAGGGACCCCGTGTGACCTCTCCTGGGACAGAGACCCCATGTGAACTCTCCTAGGACAGGGCCCCTGTGTGACTCTCCTGGGAACCCCTGCAGTTGTGAAGTTCTCTGAAGGAAACTAAGCTTCCCAAGTATTGAGGAGTCCTCTTGTCAGGAAGATGCATATGCTGTTCCTGAGAGAGGCATGACTTCTGGCGCAGAGGAAGGGCGCCTTCAGCAGGAGAAGGGGCTGAACACTGAGTTCTGATGGGAGTCTCAGGGGAGAACACCTGGAGCTGAGGCTCAGGACCAGGGAGATCCCATGAAAAGACTTGAGACTCGATTGTTTCCTGAGAGAGCTTTGCTGGTGTGCCTTTCCCGGCAATACCATGCCTGGAACCCCCAATCAGGCCTCCACTCCCACAGCCCAGGTCACCTACGTTCTGTGCACAGCAATCCTGGTCACCCAGGTTGCATCTATGGTGAACGTGGTCCCCCAGGCTGTGTTCATGGTACGTCTGATTACTCAGGAGCTAATGGTTCACCTGGTTGCCAGGCTAGATGCACAGCACACCAAGTCACCGCATTTATGGATGGTGGTCCTGTTCACGGTATACACAATGATCCCAGGCTGCGTGCATGGGGTACCTGTTCACCAAAACTATATACACAGTGCATCTGGTGGCCCAGACTATATGCAGAGCACACCTGTCATCCAGGTTGTCGGCACAGCGCATCTGGTCATCAAGGCCGGATTCATGGCAAGGCTGATGACTCAAGTTTTACACATGGTGCACCCGGGCACCAAGGCTGTAAGTACACTCACCTGGTCACCCACATGCATTCAACGGCCATGTAGATGTAGGAAAAGAGCACCTGCTCATCCAGATCGTATGCAGAGCACAGCTGGTCCCTCCAGGGGTGATCATATGTATTTAGGACCCAGTCCATGTCTGTGGTCCTCCTAGCCTCCCTGTGAAGTACACTCCTGGCCACCCAAGTGTGCATGGCCTATGACAAAGAATGAGTTTCACAACATTGTGTAACGTAGCAGCCCCGCCCAGAGCTCTGGAGTACATGGAATAAATATTTGCTTCTTGCTCACTGATCCTCCAGTGACAGGATAAATCAAACAGTCTCAGCAAAGCAAGAACTGGAAACAAAAAATATGGGAGAAGCAATGAAGGACCAGAAAGCAGGGGGTGAATAAAATAATATGAAGGATTTTACACTCTGAAGATGATGTCTCCGGAGCTGCAGGCTAAATGAAAGTTGGACGGTCAGAGGCAGAGCAGCTGCAGAACGAGGAAATAAGTTACTCATGTTTAATTTAACGGTTTAATCCAGTAAGCATTTTTTAAGGTATTTTATGATTTAATTTTTTTAAAAATTTTTATTAGTGAAACACCATGAGGTACAGTTGTAGACTTACAAATTTTTGTGCTGCTTGGGTTTCAATTATACAATGATCAAATAACCATCCCTCCACCAGTGCCCATTTTCCACCACCACGGATCCCAGTATCCCTCCCACCCCCATCCCCTCATCCCACCCTGCCTCTGTGGCAGGGCATTCCCTTTTGTTCTCTCTCTCCTTTTGGGTGTTGTGGTTTGCAAAAGAGGCATTGAGTGGCAATCATGTTCAGTCTATAGTCTACTTTCAACATGCATCTCCCATCCTGGGAGGATCCTCCAAACACCCTTTATTTGGTGCTCCTTTCTCTATCTGAGCTGCCCTTTGTCAAATGTGTTTCTACCATTTTATTTTCTTCCCCTTCCTTCTCCCCCCATTGCTGTTGCTGTGCTGGTCAGGAGTGGTGCCCGTGACTACAGTGCTGCTGTCCTCAGCTGTGCTGCTGCTGGGGCCCACATTGGTTGCAGCGCACCAGAGAACATGCACTTGTGCACTGAGGCTCTCCAGGGAAGTGCACTGCAGTTACCCTGTGATGGGGGTGGGGGTGGGGGGTCATGCCAGGGATCCATCTGAATCTTGCCCTCTAGGCAGCCGAACTCCCACTGCACCTGCTTGGAGCCCCTGCTGCTTCTACTCCTAAGTCTTAAAGAGATTACACAGGCCTCAAGTACTATTTACCAAAACTGAACATAATGGAACAGACAACCAGGCTGTCACTAGTCTCCTTGAGTAAATACAATAAAAAATTTTGATGGATTTATTTCTAATAAAAAAGGCATTCTTATAGTTTATGCAATGAAGTTTATTAAAATACTTTATTTAGAAAAAACAAGTTCTTCAAAACTAAATGTTTCAACACAATTGCTTAAGGTTTCTTAGGCTGTTCTATCTCTAGGACACCCTATGTTAATTTATATTGGAGGTGAATGTTTTAGTAATGACCAGGCACTAAGTTGTCTAACGAAAGTATCCCTCATCGCAGCTGGAGTGATAGCACAGTAGGTAGAGTTTTTGTCTTGCATGCAGCCAACCCAGTTTCAATCCCTGACATACCACATGGTCCCCTGACCCCACCAGTAGTGATTCCTGAGTGCACAGCCAGGAGTAAACCCTGAGTACTGCAAGGTGTGCCCACCCTCAAAAAACAATAATCCCTTCAGTTAGTTGGGGGTTTTTTTGTTTTGTTTTTTTGGGTTTTTTTTTTGAGAGGGAGGGAGTGTGGTGTATGCTGGGGCCACACCTTGTAGTGCTCCAAGGTTATTCCTGGCTCTATGCTCACAGGTCACTCAGGTTGTACTTAGGGACCATGTGATACTCATGTATTGGAGACTGAACCCAGGGTGGCCCACATGCAAGTCAAGTGCCTTAACCCTCAAACTATCTCTTCAGCTCCCCTCTCAAGCTCATCTTACATTTCATATCTCAAGTCAAGTTTCACATTTTTGCAAATGTGAACTCATCAATTCAGGTTCGGGTAGAACCCATGCAGATAGTAATCTTAGATGGTGGTTATTAGTTCACACCTGAGCTCTGTGGATTTATGTCAAATCAAGTGTATTTGAAAGGTCATGGGTGTCAGCTGACAGCACGGAAAGTGCCAAACCCAAACTAACACCAGCAGGAATACAAAGGCTCCTAAGTCTGCATGAACTAATCACAGCAGGGCAAAGAAGAGCATAACAGTCATCTTTATTCATATAGCAAGGCAGACCAGATTGCCCCTGTATGCAATTTGGTCCTTAAGAAGGTAACGAGAAAAAGGAACCGGGACAAGGGAGAGGGCTCAAGTGGTGGAGTGGCCTAGCAGGTGCAAGGTCCGGAGCTAATCACTAATTACCAATGTCTATAGCTCCAGCATACCCAAAGTTGCTAAACCAGATGCTGGATGTGCTTCTGGTGGTCCCACTCGGCCCCAGCTCTACTGGCCTAGGCTGTGCTGTTAATCCTATCAAGTATCGCTTGTGTGACCCTATTTTTAAATTTTTTTTTAAAAAAGATAAGCACCCTTTGCCTCTCTCATCTGACCAGTACCTGTGCCAGAATGTCCTTTTCCTCACCAGCCTGCACTCATACACACACAGGCACACACATGAGCACAGACACACAGCCGGGCTATTCCAAAGACATCAAGGCAGTGGCTCTCCAAATGATGCCCAGTGCAAGATAAAAGAATTTGGGGGGGGCTGGAGTGATAGCATAGTGGGTAAGGCATTTGCCTTGCACACAGCCAACCCGAGTTTGATTCCCAGCATTCCATATGGTCCCCCAAGCACCACCAGGAGTGATTCCTGAGTGCATGAGCCAGGAGTAACCTCTGTGTGGCCCAAAAAGCAAAAAAAGAAAAAGAGAAAGAATCAAGGGGTCCTCACTGAGAAAAAAAAGTGTAGACTCTGAGATATATAAAACAGAAAGCTGCAAGAATCCTGAGAATGCACCAATACCTAAAACCTTATAGAAAAGAAAGTGGGACTCCTGGTGGGCAGCTGCTCTGTCCACAAGGCAAACTGAGAGCTAGGGCCCAGGGTCCACTCTCCAGGCAGCAACCTCCCCACATCTGGAAGCTATTGGGCAGCTGAGAGCCATGA
Organism: Sorex palustris; assembly: GCA_028565675.1. NCBI lineage: Eukaryota > Metazoa > Chordata > Mammalia > Eulipotyphla > Soricidae > Sorex > Sorex palustris. Next base: position 9,139 of record JAOXYA010494782.1, on the reverse strand, counting down.
GCTGGTCCTGAAAGTAGCTTCATCCACGCATAAGCAGAGCCTTTATGGGAACAAGAAAAGAAGCAATTAACTCCCCCAAAGTTGCCTCAGTGCCTATCTCTACCACAGTATCTTTCCATGCTCTCACCTCTGCTCTTCCTAGACTCCTGTGGTCTTATTCAGTAATACTGAGGCTCTTGTCTTCACTTTTTCTGTTAAATCAGAGAACATCAAGGGAAAAGCTATCTCAGCCACAGCATGGATGACACAGCATCCTAGAAGCAAGGAAAGCTGTAGGTCAGGAAGAAAATGTATCCAGAAATGAAGTCCCATCACCTCAGGGCCCAAAGAGAGGAAGGAGATAAGGAAAGAAGCAGACAAGCCTGAGGGTTTAGTGAGGACAAAGGAAAGCACAGGCATGGGTTAACAGTGAAGAACAGATTAGAAAAACAAAGCCACCGAGAATTTAACTGGAACGGGAAAAGGCACCACAAAAGATGGAAAATAGCAGAGAAATGAAAATAAGCAGGAGAGAGAAAAACATCTAGCCTACTAGTAATTGCAACTGGAAATATTTGGGAAAGGGGTGGTTAGGGAGTAGTTTGGGTCACACTCAGCAATACTCAGGGGCTACTCCTGGCTCAGTGCTCAGGGGTCACTCCTGGAAATGCTCAGGTGGAACATATGTGGTACTAGGGATAAAACCAAGGTCAGCCACATGCAAGTCAACTGCTTAACCCTTGTACTAGATCTCTGATGCCTGGAAATAATTTTATAAAACGAAGGGTAAGGGCTGGGACAGGAGGGTGGAAGGAGCTGAATTTTGACGACAACAAAGACCATTTCGGTGCTTAAAATCAAAGCCATAAAGAACAAGGGAGGATCATGGAAACTTGTGTTTCTGCATATATCATCAAAGACAAGCTTTTACAAACAAATTCCAACTCACCACATCGCTAGCAAATCTCTCTTTCCTGTAGGTTAAACAACAGTGTGAGGAGGAGAGAGTAGAATCAGAGATGCCTCTGTCCTTCCCAGTTCCGTTTTAGAATCAATACTGGCAAGAGAAGACAGGGATCTTCTCTCAATCTTCCCATGAGTGACTCAAGGCCCTTCACTAGCAAAAAAAAAAAAAACAACAAAAAAACAAACAAACAAACAAAAAATCCCTGCACAGAGACCTGCCGAGTGTTGGCTTCTCCGGAGCTACCTAAATTAGGCCACAAGTCAATTGGAAAACACTCCCTCTTCCTAATTTAACACAAAGCCCTGTCCTACAAGAACAACACTGAAAGCAACAAACACAGAGCCTCAATCCAAAATGTCTCCAAATGCAAACTGACCTTGTAGAGAGAAATAAGTTCCATTGCCTTCAAGAGTCACTGCCCATGAGGTGCTTCTGCATACACTCTCCTGTGTGACTCTCACAATCCACTGAGACAGAGATAGGGGAGGGTCTGGCCCACAGTTCTTCAGTTAGCCAGAACCAGCCCCTAGTCTCTATCATTCATTCCAGAGAGGAAGTGGGGGTCTTTGAGTGTGAGGATAATAGGAAACTACCTGCAAGGCACTATCATTCTAGTGGAGACAGGAGAGATATGAAGTGCCTGCTCTGTGAGCAAATCACCAGAGCCAATATGAATCAAGTCTACAACTGCACCTCATGGTGTCTCACTAATAAATTTTTTTTTAAAAAAGAGAGCAAAATAGAAAGGGAAGAACACCTTTCACAAGGCCACTGTCTAGTGGAGACCCACATAAATAAGAAGGTGAGCCATGGGGATGTGGAAGAATATTTTAGGTTGAGGAACCAGGATGTGTGACACGTGCCTGCAGTATCTGAGAGACAGCAAGGACAGGTTAGAGCAGAAGGGGGTGAGAAATGGTGACATGGTCAAGGATAAGTGAGGGTTGCCTTCAGGAGTTGGGTGTTGACAGAGCAGTGGGAAGTCATCGCAAAGTTTTAATAGAAAGGTGACAAGATTTGGACCGTTGTCGAGAGAGCCGCTGCTCTGTCCAGAATACACCATAATGGGTGGAATCATGGAGCCCCAGTGCAGAAAGCAAGAAACAACTGGACATTCTTTCAGAGTATTTTTCTCCTGTTATATCATGAAGGCTCTTTATGGGATTTTCTCTTGGTTAGGAGAAGGAAAAAAATACTACTGTCCTAAGAGGACCTATTCTTATTCAGCTCTGTGTATGCTTCCTACAGCTGGCAGTCTGTGAAGATGGGAGAAGAAGGGAGAAGAAGGGAGCCACGTGGGAAGAAATAGACACTTGCCACTATTGGGAGTGAGAAGCTGTTCCTGGGTCCTTGTTCAAGAGATGGTTATAGTCCATCATGGCCCATCCTCTCAAGTTTTACAGAATAGATGGAGGAAGGAGAGAGGGAGGGAGAGAAGGATGGGTGGAGGGAGGGAGAGATGGATGGATGGAGAGAGAGGGAGAGAAAGATGGAGAGAGGGAGAGGTGGATGGGTGGAGGGAGGGATGGTTGGATGGATGGATGGATGGATGGATGGATGGATGGATGGATGGAGAGAGGGAAAGAGGGAGAGGGAGGAGGAGAGAGGGAGAGAGGGAGTGGGAGGTGGAGAGATGGGTGGATGGAGGAAAGGAGAAATGGATGGATGGAGGGAGAGATAGATCAATGGAGGGAGAGAGAGATGGATTGATGGAGAGAGAGATGGATCAATGAACAGATAGAGGGAAGGAGAGATGGCTAGAAAGGGAAATGAGAGTGGGAATGCTAGAGCCCCTCTGGCTTCTTTCAATAATATGCAACATAGAAATGATAAAATAACAACTGCGACCAGATGGCTTTTTAATTTCAATATGAAACAGCTTCAAGCATCCCATAACTATAACCCATACTTCTCTGGTAAATAAACTTCTGTTTTGCATAAGCCAAATATAAACATTCAATGAGAAAATACAATCACAGATGCTTTACACACCTTTCTGAGTCAGGTACCTATTTGCAGATACCCTTTGTCAGAGTCATCAGACTGTTCAACTTATTCTGAATATAAAATTTCTCTTGTTGTTCTCTGATAAAAATTTAATGTGAAGACAGTATTTATCAATGCATTAATTGCAGTTGCTTAGACACCTATTAAGATATAAAACAATTTTGAAAGTGTACGGACATAGCTCAGTGGTTCTCTACCACTCTTCGTGGTAGAAAACATGTTTCCCTGGGTTTCAGTTCCCAGAGCAAAAAGGGAAATGGGCTTTAATTAGCAAAGCTGTGCATTCGCTGTAGCAGGCACCACGCTAAGTGAATTAGCTCATTAAGCTTCAACCACTCTCTGAGGTAGAAACCATCATTCCCATTTTATAGAGGAGGAAGCTGAGATTTTTGTCTGACTATATATCCTGCCCACAGCAGCCTGGAGGAGGGGCAGGGCCAAGAGACAAGGCCACTCTGCTAGGCAGGCATTTCCATCTTGACCTGTGAAAGTCACATCTCCTGGGTTCAGCGTTGTAACACAGGACATGGAGGGCATCTTCAGGAGCCTGGCCCTGAGTTGACTAACTGCGAGCATCTCCCTCAACTTAACTCAATGGGGTTTTAAGAACTCAGACATAAAGGTACTTTGAGGACTTTGGAGAAAAGACCTGTGTACAAGGAACGTGAATGTTGGGACCACTTTTAAGTTATTCTGTTTTCCCTTTTTTTTTAAATTTACTTTTGGAGAGTATCTCCGAGCAGGGCTCAGAGTGCCAGGTGGTCTACAGTATTAATAGCTAAATTCTTGGGCCCAGTATTCCAGTCGTGTTAGAGGTGGGCCCAAAGATCAAACTAGAATCTTTATATTTGCAAGGCATGCATCTCTGACCACTTAACTCTCACTGGCCCCTCATTCTCCTTCATTCAACAAATATCTGCTCTGTGCCAGATGGCAGAATCTGCTTATCAGAGGATGGTGAGTGCTTCTTATAGCCAGTCCTTATAGATATGTGCACACATACATAAATGTATATACCACAAACATACCATGTATACATATAGATATACGCATACACATATAATCATGGTGGTAGTGACATTTTTTGCAATATATTTTTGAGGCCCTCCACAATACCTAAGAATTTAGACAGCTTCTGAATTTCACGCTTATCTTTGCTCTGCATAGCCCTGGCTGTACCTTGTGCCACGTGAAACCCAGGTTTTAAGGCCCAGCACCATTTTCTTCCCTTTCTTCTCAGAGAAAGCTCACTCCCCATTCGACAAATATCCTGCATCTAAACTGCTCCTTTGAAACACAAAATAAAAGGCGGGAATAGCAGTTACAGAAAACAACATGATCTACAGAGCATTCTTAATGCAGGGTTGCTTCAGAGCTCACTCACTGCCTTATCTTGTCAGGATTCCCCACAGGAAAGCTTCCCCTTCACCAGAACAGCTGGCTAACTGCATCCTAGCTCTCTCTGGCTTCTGTGCACTAGCATGCTGAATGAGAGGGAAAAGTGGACCTGGAAATATTGTACAACTGGTAAGGAATTTTCCTTCCATGCAGCCTATCCTAGTTGGATCCCAGGTACTGCCTATTGTCCCCTGAGCACTCCCAGGGGTCATTCCTGAGCATAGAGCCAAGACTACAGCCCTCCACCAAAATGGGGGAAAACTGCCTTTCCAACTAATTTCAAAGAAAAACTTGTATTAGTTGAACCTTGTATTACTAGTCTCTGCAGGTACAATATTTTATCATTTCAAAAGCAGTTTTCGGTATTAGATTCACACATCTCTCCTGACTTGAAAGAACTACTGAGTGTTCATACTTTCAAAATAAGTTGATTAAAAAAATCTATAGAAACATCATGAAGGGAAGACAGTCAGGTCAATGTTTCAATCACCAGTCTATTAATTTGCCTTTTTTTTTTGCCTTTCCCTTCTGTCATTATTGTTGAGATGGACCATGGGTCACACCCTTGGTCACTGAGCCCAGAGCTTTACATTCTGCTGTGATGCCAAATCTGACAGGGTAGGGTGTGGGGTGGCTCTCAGCAATAATGTGGGGCTCACAGTGCCAGTCCCGAGGACCAGAGAGCTTCATGCAGGCAAGGCAACACCTCCTGTCACAGAGCCACATTCCTGGCTTCCCACCCAAGTCTTTAATGAGATAGAACAAAGAATTAACCCAGGAACAAGAAGCCTTTCCCAAAACAAACCCCCAAATCCCATCAGACTGCCCCTGATGCTTCAATGACCCTGTCAAATTTACAAATGGCAGGATCCAAATGGGAAGGCCAGTTACTACCAATCAGGACTCAAAGAGAACTCCAGAAGGTCAAGCACTCCCATGATAACCTTCGCAACTCAACAGAAAGATGACACTTAAAGCTGGTAGAGAGCTAGATGCACCCCTCTAGCCAGAGATTTCAAATGGTAGTGACCTCAGGATGGCAAACAGTGTCACACAGCTGCCCATCATTTGAAAGAACCATCTGAAACAACAGAATAGGGATAGGTATCGCTCATTGACCTCCATTTCCTGCTGAATTAAGAATATCACGTTAACTAGATGGTAAGAACTGCTGAGATGAGAACAAGTTCTCATACCCATGTCATCAGAAGAAAGGCACTTGAATTTAGGGGTCTGCTTAGGCTAAAAGAGCACTTAATGTAACCCACAAAGGTTGCTCTCAACCTTTTAAAGAATTTCATAGGAGGAAAAAAACAATTCCTATATAATGTCTTGTAAATGTGAACTAAAACTAAGGGAGAGAAAGCATGACCAAAGAGAGATATTTTTGAAACACAACTTAGATGAAACTGTAACATTTTGGGAGGTCAGAGAATGAGTCTATGACTAAAGCATCTACTTTGCAAGACTAAGGCCTCGAGTTTGATCCCCAGTGCCACCCAGATGTACTGAGCATAGTCCTGGCAGCTCAGTTATTGAGGAACACCCCTACCAAGAGCACAACAGAGGGCACAAACTCTGGCACACAGTCAGTGTGTGTGTGTGAGTGCCACAACAAAAGCTGTTAGAGCCCTGAAGTCAGGGTGCAACCCAGTACAGTACTGTCTATAAGAGCCACAGCCAAATAACCCTCCCATTAACATAATTATGGAGTACACTGACACCACAATGAAGTGTGTGCAGCCCCCAGCCATGGCAACAACAGCAACAAAGGAGTGAGGGGCAGAGAGAAATATTACTTTTTAAAAAAAAAATGTAAGAATTTAAACTGTCCAAATAAAAATTCCCATCCCCGGGAAGGGAAGTTTGTAACGATGAAGATGCTTCTGCCATTGAGGTGTGAGAGCTAGTGGTCATTCATTCTTATTGTCAGAAAGAATTCAAGATAAAAAGCTTCCATGACGAGGGGGTACAGTGCTGCCAGCAGGTCAACCTATGCCGGCAGGGTGAGTGCATTAGTAGCCAGATGATGCCTTTAGGCTTCCTTATACCCCCTTACAAATTTTATACTTCCTTACAAATTTTCACTGTGCCTCTGGCCAGACCCCAACAACTTGGGACCAGATTTCATGAGAAATTAATCAGCCAAAAGTTAGGTATGTGGGAGCGATGCCCATATACTCTTCAAAGATCATTAATATATCTCTAAAGAGATCAAAAACTGCAGTTAATCTCAGATCCATGCAAGGCTCAGCAGACCAGGGTAAATCAAGGTGGGGTGGGTTAGCCTGGTGCCCGCTCAAGCAGAGCCCCAGGTAGCTGCTTGCTTCCACAGTCCAAAATAGTCACCATACCCCTAGCTAGACTTCACCATCTTAGGATAAACCTCACTGAGATATTAACCTGTTGAAAATTTGGATGTAAGGGTTTTGTGACTGAAATCTCCAGGTTTTCTCAGAGTTGGGATGGGCTATCTCCCCCCACTTCCCTATACTCCTGGAAGCACCAGCAGTCACCCCCATGAATCAACTCCAGTGCCACCTTTATATGCTCTTCTACCAGCCTTGATTCAGGGACCCATAAATAAATCTAGAAAAAGATCAAAAGCTGCAGTTAATCTCAAACCCTCACAAGGCTGAATGACTGGGGCAAATTCAGGAGGGTTGGGTCAGCCTGGTGCCCACCCAAACAGAGCCCCCAGTAGCTGCTTACTTCCACAATCCAAAATCACAGCCATGCCCCTGGCCTGACTTCACCATTTTAGGAAGGACCTCACCGAGATACAATCTGCTGAGAAATTGGGTATGTGGGTTTTGTGACCGAAATCTCCAGGCTTTCTCAGGGTTGGGATGGGCTACCTTTTCCCTCCTTCCTATACTTCCAGATGCTTCAGCACCCCAAAGCTGCCACAGAGTTAAAAAGCTACTCCAGTCTTACCATCCTGTTAAAAATATTTAATGCCCCAAACAAACACAATAAAAAAAAGAAGCTTCAGTGATGGAAATGGTTCAAACACACACCAAATATGTAGGGCTTTTCCCTTTTATGATCCCATTCTATATTCATGGGATCATAAAAGCACAACATGAAATATGGTCACAAAATATTATTTAACACAGGTCAATTCTGAGCAGAGACACAAATTTCTCTGGGTCAGAAAGAGTACAGGGGTTAAGGTTAATGGCTTGCATGTGGCCAACCCTGATACCACATATATATGTGGTACCCATACCAAGTTCCCAGAACTTTTTTTCTTTACATTACATGTATCCAAGAAGGGATCTCTAGGGGCTGGAATAATGGCACAGCAGGTAGGGCATTTGCCTTGCAAGCAGCCAACCCAAGTTCAATTCCCAGTATCCCCATATGGTCCCATGAGCACCGCCAGGGATAATTCCTGAGTGCAGAGCCAGGAGTAACCCCTGAGCATCACTGGGGGTGACCCAAAAAAAAGGAGACCTCTATATGCTCCCAATATTTCTGCAGTTCTAGTTTTCAAGATCTTCTGAATGTCTAATCTTAATTTCTCCTGCTCCAATTACACCAATTCTCAAAATGGGCTCTGCAATGATCACAGCAAAAGAACAGCAAAACACATCATAAAGGAAAATGTTTCCTGTGGGCCAGAGTGACAATATAGCAGGTAAGGTGTTTGCCTTGCATACAGAAGACCCGGGTTCAATCCCCAGCACTTCATAGGATCCCCTGATCCCTGTCAAGAGTAATTCTTAAGTGCAGAGCCAGGAATAACTCCTGAGCATGCTGGCTGTGGTCCAAAAAGGGAAAGAAAGAAAACTGTTTGCAGAGATATTAAATGGTGAATATTTAAATGCTTTCGAGCTCAAAATGTCAAATGTCATTCAGAACAGTTCTAATACCCATTGCGGGAGTAGTTTACATATTTCCATTTTTACATACACTGAGCTCCTTGTATGTGAGCTCGGGTTTTTTTTTTCCAGAACCTGCTTTCTAAGCATGAGAACAAGACTGAAATTTAATGTGTTTAGGTAACAACAAGTCTCACAATGAAGATATTACTGGGCCCGCTCAAGCAACTCGGTGAACAACAGGAGGATAGTGCTACAGGACAGTGCTACAGTGCTACGGGTTAAAATCACTCAAAACAGAGAAGAAACAGTTGGATAGCAGGAAAACAAGAGAATTTGAAAAGGCTAGTGGCGATGTGAAGCACTTAAAAATACTTAGTTCAATTAAAAGGTCACTAAAATACCAATGGAGTAAAACATGTCATTCATTTCCTGAGGACTAGTTAAGTTGCTTAAATAGAAAGCCACCTTGCAGGCCTGCTTAGCACAGAAGTCCAGCTGGCCTTACCCCTTGCAACTTCCTCTTTGCAGAGTAAATTGAGTGTGGGCTGTGTTAATGTTTTTTTTGGAGCACATGAATTTGCTTACTATTTTGCCATTTTTCATTAGAATGCCTCATTTCCCAGTTAACTGGAAAGCAGATTCCAGACAAACCCACCCACTCCCCTTTTTTTAACCCTCCTCTAATAAAACCAAAACTAAAGCCAGGCTTAGATTGACCGACTATGAAGTTTAGATATTATGCCTGGGAGCAAAGTCACAAATGATGTAATTTAGGTTGGGGAGTTCACGGGGACTGTAGACAGCAGGTAGAGCACTCCGAGAAACATACATTCATACAAAACCTATGTGCAGGTGGTTACAACACAAGTTCTATTCATAATCACTAAACATGAGAACTATGGCGGACAGAATCCAATAGATGAATAGGAGGACTTAGAACCTCCACACAACAGAACAC
>JAOXYA010494775.1:0-15052 GCA_028565675.1 Sorex palustris | reverse complement strand
CCCCCCCCCCCCCCCCCCCCCGCTTCCTGCCGGGTCCCCCCTGGCACAGCCCTGGAGCAGGCACAGCAAACTGCAAAGTCTGCCAAGATGCGCAGAAACTGGGTTCCGGCCCTGCAAAAATATAAAAGAAAATAAAATAATAAAATGACTATCCCCAAGCAAAAATATATTCACAGATGTTAGCAGGGCCCGGGGTGGGGTGCGGGTGGGGGAGATGCCGTGAAAGCCACAGTGGGGGAAAAAAACAGGGTTTCAGGGTCAGCGCAGGAGCGACCCCTTGCTCTGCACACAGCCGCATGGGCCCAGTCCCTGGCACCTCACAGGGTCCCCCAGTACCACCAGGAGGGATCGCTGAGCAGAGTCACGAGTAAGCCCTGAGCACCGTGTGGCCCAAATGCACCTCCCCAAGAAAGACAGAAAAAATAAAAACAGAATCCCCCCCAACTCTGAGTACGGGGAGGGGTCCCAACAAGGGGCGTCGTCACTGACACCAGCTCCCAGGGCTCTCAACTGAGATTCTGCTCCTGAGGTTCCCACTGGCCCTCCAGAGCAAGGCAGCTCTGGGGCAGAGGGCTCGTGGGGGCTCACGGTGAGAGACCCCCCCACTCCCTACCACCCTTGAAACCTGCCACAGGGAGGCCTGTGGGGGTCCAGGCTCCGCTGGATACAGTCTGGGAACAAAAATTTTGTCAAGAGCTTCCTTCAGGTTTGTCTGGTGGCACTGCAGGTGATGTTGATGACCCGGTGACAATGTGTCTGGGAGGAGGTGATTGTTGTGTGGGGTAGCCCACAGCAACAATCCAGGGTGTGACTCCCGGTCTGTGGGCCTGGTAGCCCCCAGGATACTGAGGACTTGACGTGGACACGTCTCCTGCTCAGTCACCTCCCTGACCTCTGGTGTTTGCACTCACCTCCCCCAACTGAGGCTGGAGTGCAGAAACTTCTAGAAGGAAGGAGGCACCCCTGGGTACTCAGGCTTGGGGTTTTTTCCCCGAGCACAGCTTCCCAGGGTCCTTTGGTTGGTTTGTTTCTTCGGGGGCATACCCGCTGTAACTCAGGGATACTCCTGGCTCTGGGCTGAGGGGTCACTCCTGGCAAGGCTCCACAGTCCATCCTGGCACCAGGGGCAGAACAGGGCCTCTCTGGGCCAGGCCAGTGCCCAGGTCTGCAGGCTGGACACTTGTCTCAGAGCAGCCTCACTGTGGGACAGCTCCACAGGTCCCCCAGGTGCGACCACCACCCTCGGGGTCGGGGGCCCCCAGCATGAGGGTCTTCCATGGCACACAGTTCTCCTCGGGGACAGCGGGAGGACGGGAGTCCCCTGGGCAGCCCACTTGCCCTCATGGCCCACAGCTAACGCAGCTCCCAGAACCCCAGACTTGCTGCCTTTACCAGAAGGGCTCATGAGACCCACCCAGCTCGTTCCCAACTCACGGCCTAGCAAAAGCACCCACTTGTTGGTGTTGTTGTTTTCAAGTTTCACATTTATTTTCTGTGTTGTGTCTGATCAGATAGTCATCTGGTTAGTATTACTAGTTAATGTTGCTAGCTAATGTTTCTCAATAGAGTTAAAGAGTCCCCTCACACAATGCTCGCTAGAGTAATCATGAGAGAGCAACACAGGGACTGCGCTCTTCCGGGAGCACCCACTCTTTATCCTGGAGAAGTCGGCGCCTGCAGTGCTGGAGATAGATGAGGAAACAGCTGGAAACACAATTACTATAAGGAGAGCGGCGCCCCGGCAGCCCTCAGCCCTGTCTGGGCGGTGGGCACCTTTGCTGTCTCTCTCGCTCCATGGGCTGTGGCTTTGGGCTGTGTAGCGTGGTGTCTCTTCCCTGGGCAAACACCCATGAAGGGGTAAGCAAAGCTGGGGCTTCCCCCAGAGGCCCCGAAGGACACTCCAAGGTCATCCAGCTGCTGAGCCGTGCGGAGGGTCGAGGAAGTGTCACTCCTCCCCCCCCCCCCCCCCCCCCCGCCCCCCAGTGAGTTGAAGTGCTTGCCTGGGCTTCAGCAAGGATCAAGGATTGCTCCAAGGAAGACAGCCCTAGCAAGCCTGTTTTCTGGCATGGACCCGGTCCTAGGCCTCTGGCTGTTCTTGGTTTCTAGCCTCAGGCTCCCTGACAGGGCCAAGGAGCAGGTTTGTCAGGTGGTTGGAATGAGGCTGGAGCTGGGGGCTATTGCATGTCTCTCTGCTGAGGGCTGAAAGGGTGGTGACACCCTGGGGGACCCTCTCTTCAAAGTCCCCATCAATGGGGGATGGGGTGGAGATAAGGACCCAGACCCAGGCTGCTTTCTTTACCCTCCCTTTGAGGAGGGGGTTGGGCTCTGCCTCTGTCCTATGTGCTTGGGGCTTCCTGGTGGCTTTACACCCGGCATCCTGTCAGTGCTCCGGAGGCCACATGCTGTGGCCAGGGACTGAACTAGGGGCAGCTGCGTGCAAGGCAAGTGCCTTAATGCCCTGTACCACCTCTCCGACCTCAGACAGGTTTCTTTCTTTTTTCTTCTTCTTTTTTTTTTTTGGCTTTTTGGGTCACACCCGGCAACACTCAGGGGTAATTCCTCCTGGCTCTGCACTCAAGAATTACTCCTGGCGGTGCTGGGGGGACCCTATGGGATGCCGGGGATTGAACCCGGGTCGACCACATGCATGGCAAATGCCTTCCCTGCTGTCCCATCACTCCAGCCCTCAGACAAGTTTCTTGAGCTACAAATGCCAAAGTCGGGCCCAGCACTGGAGCGGGGAGCATCCTGTACCCTCACTTAGCACTATGGGGAAGAGCCCAGTCCCCGAGGCGGCACAGTCCCCGAGGCCGGCTGACTGCAGCTGATTTCCGGCTCTGTTCCGAACAGCTGGTGACTGAAACCCTCTCAGTGCAACCAATCAGAAATCTTCTTGTCTGTGTTTGTGGGGACAGGGGAATTCTGTGCCCACTGCCCTTCCAGCTGCCTGGGGTGGTGGCAGAGGGTGCTGAGTGGTTGGGAACACCTTTCACGGCCTCAGTCTCTGTGGTTTTGTTCCTGAGGGATGACCTGGCTGGTGGTGAGAGGAGATGGGCCGAGGGACTCCCCTGGATGGGAAGAGCTGGCTGACCTTGAGTGCGTGTCCTCTGAGGAGGAGCCAGTTGGAGGCCCTGGGCCATGGCGAGCTGCGTGCCCATGAGTAGAGGGGAGAGGACTGCCCGAGCTGGCCCCTGGCCTGCAATAGGATGTTTGGACAGTGACCCCGTGCAGCCTAACAGGCTAGGCGTGACTGGCCGGGGGGCTTCTCCGGTCAACGTGGAAGAAGAAACCCTGTACAGGGGTTTGACTTGGGAGGACCAAGGAGGGGCAGCGTTGGCACGTCTGGGGACGCTGGCTTGCTGCGGGCTAGTCCTTGGCCTGTGTGAGGGGCTGGGCCTCTTGGCCCCTGACCTCTCAGACCAGGCCTGGCCACATCACGTGGACACCTGTGATGTCCACCCAGGACAGTAGAGCAGGTTGAAGCCTGTGAGACAAAGCCTCTCTGTGGAAACGAAATGACTTGTCATCAGGCTTTCCAAAGGTGGCTGGTGACCTTGGGAAGGGTCCCCTGGCCCAAGGCCACAGGCAGAACAGAGGATGAGGCTCCTGGGAGCTTCGGGCACACGTGGCATTTCCAGAGGCTGGTCTGAGAGCCACCCTCAGGAAGCCCTCCAGAGCTCTCGGCATGGGGCAGCAAGGGGGACTGTGATTAGGGGTCTCCGCACTTTTCTCTGAGTCAGCAGGAAAGGCGGAAACGGATCCTTCCCCCAGGTCTGCCTCCAACCCTTGGCCGCTCCCTGAGGCCTCTAAGAACCACGAGGTTTATGACAGATGCGGTGAAAACTACCCAGAGCCTCGGGGACTCTTGGCTGGGCTCCTGACAGCCACTGGGGCCACTGGTTACGTGACACCAGGCCAGGGGCTGGCTTTCGTCATGCTTCAAGTCTCCTTGGTTCCAGGCCTCGGGGTCTCGAGGCCATCCCCTGGGCAGAGGGCGGAGCTGCAGACGCTGCAGGAGCACACTGGGCCTATTCTGTTACCTCCAGGGTGGCCATTCCAGCCAAGGGTGAGGTCAGGTAGTTGGATAATACTGGAAAATGCTCTAAACGCAACGTGCCACCAGGCCCGATGGAGAAAAGACTCTTGGCAGAAACATTCAGCTCTTGGCAGCATGACTAGAGACCTGGACGCCAGCCTGCCATGTCCAGGGATCCTCGGAAAACGGGAAAAGTCAACGCTAGGTTAGATGTGGGTCTCCCTAGTGCCACAGAGCAGCCATGGGCACTCAGGGCCGCAGGCAGAGTGCAGGGTTGAGGCAGGTGGCACGGGCCTCCAGGCATCCGGCCCCCAGAATAGGATATGGTCCTCGAGATGGCAAGAGGGTCCCTGAGTAGAATGCCAGGACTAAGCCTTGAGCACCGCTGGGTGTGACCCCCAACAAGCAAATTTAAAAACAAGTGAAGGGACAAAACCAGCAAGGACACAGAGCGCCGTACCTCCATGTCCATGGCCTCCCGAGGCTCTGAGGGAGACTCCGAGGGCAAGTAAGCATAAGGGCAGGCTTGGCACATGGCCAGGGTCAGTCGGCTGAGAGCCCAAAGGCTTCGGGGAGATGTGTGGCAAGGTTGAAGTGAAGGTGTGGCTGGGATGGTGCTGACGTGCTTTGCAGCCTGGTGCCTTTTGGGGCCCTCGATGGCAGTAAGGGCCAAGGAGTTCTAGAAGAGGGAGCTTTTGGTCACCCCCTCCCTCTGGCCAGACCTTGGCAGCTCAGACTGAGCTCACCCACCCTGGCGGTCACTCTGCTCCTCTCATGAGACATGGTGGCATGAAGAAACCCTCACTCTGCAGGTGCCGGTCCATCCTGGGCTGCTGGGGAACAGGTGCGGAGGCATGATGCCTCTTTGTGCCTTGGTTTCCCTGACTTGCCGCCTTGCCCTGGGAAGTTCTCCTCTTGATGTGGGCAGACAAGCGGGAGTGTGCCAGCTCCATGCGGAGCCCCGGAGCAGCTGGTGAGGCGCTGGGGGGAGTTCTCGGGCCCCACAGCCCCGCGGGGAGGGCCAGAGTGCCAGAGGCTTCCTGCTGCTTTCGCGGGGTCCCCTCAGTTGCCGACGCTGACCCTTCAGAGCAGGACAGAACAGGGCCCCCGGCCGTCTGCAGCCGCTGCCCTCCCTGACCTGGGTCCTCTCTTCCCCCTTCCTCCCTGCCACAGGCTCAGTTTTGCTCCAACAAAGCCAAGGGGAGAAAAGCAGGAGTGATATCAGCTCTGGGGGCAAGAAGGGTCCTGGCTCTCCTTTATTAGTCATTTGCCCAGCTGGACTGGCCACACCTGGTGGTGCTCAGGGGCTACTTCTGGCTCTGTGTTCTGAAAGTTGCCCTGGGGTGTTTGGGGATGGCACCAAGGTCAGCCATGTGCAAGGCAAGCCCACCCTGCCCCCCAGTAACCCCCAGTCAGCCTCCCCTCCTGGATGGCCTTTGTAGCACTTCAGATCTGGTGTCCCCCATCACCTTAGAAGCCCCCTTACTCTCTTCCTAAAAAGCTCTTCCTGGGGCCCCCTGCCTTTCCCGGGTGTTCTGCTGTAGGGGCCTCCCGAGGCCACTCTGGGGTGATGGGGCTGGAGGGAGGGGCCTCCTTCATGCAGCCTGGGGGCACCCAGCCTGAGCCCCCCTTTAGAGAAGGGTTCAGGAGGAGCCGCCCTGGGGCTGCACCCTGGCCGGCCTCTCCTCACCCCTCCTGCAGAAGATGGGGGCTGTGTTTGTGCTGCCCAGGTTTGGGGATGTCAGGGGGCCCAGGTGGGAATGGGAATGTTCACCCCTCGGGCTGTGCACTGCCCCCAACCCAGCTGCAGAGCAGTGCGATGGCGGAGCGTGGGGAAGGAGCTGTGGGTGGGGCTGTGGTCAGGCAGAGGCTGACGGGCCTCCCCTCTGGGAGCCTCTGAGGAGGGGAGGCACCTACATGGGCCTCTGGCCTGGGGAGAAAGGTGAGGCCCAGACACCTGTGGGCTGCAGCCCCCCTCCCTGGGAAGGGAGCAGGAGCCTCGCCCTGGCTCGCTTTCACTGCCGCCCACAGCAGGGCAGGTGCTGCGGCCTGCAGGCCCCGGGCTCAGGGTTCAGTGTGGGGCCTAGGGCTCAGTGTTCAGTGCGGGGCTCAGGGTTCAGTGTGGGCTCAGGAATCAGTGTTCAGTGCTCAGTGTGGGGTTCAGGGCTCAGGGCTCAGTGCTAAGGATTCGGTGCAGGGCTCAGGGCGGGGACTCGCCTGCTGGTCTACCATTGACTGACCTGGCCATGGACATGCCTGGTCCAGTTGGTCCTGACACTGTGGGGCCCTGCCCCGTCACACTCCCCTCCCTGTGCCCTGGGCCCCTGTGCCCGCCGCCCCTTCCTGCTGTTGGGCTGCTTCCCCCAGTATCTGTCTCCAGTGCTGCCTGTGCCTGGCACGTCCCTGGACGAGAATGTCTGGGCTTCTGGGTGGGCACAGGGAGCTGCAGCCAGTTCCAGCCTCCGGTTGGGCGTGAGGGTCCTCCCCCTCCCTGCTCCCCGCCTTGCTGCGTGAGGGTGTATGTTAGGAGGCGAGTATACATGTATAGCATGTGTGCAGTATATTGAGGTGTAGCATAAATGCATGTCTAGCACACGTATGTAGATATAGTATCGAGGCATTAAGTGTGTAATATGCATGTAGCATATATGTATGGTATTGCATGTAGTGTGTATAGGATGAGTGTGGTGTGTGAGAATGTGTGTAGCATGCATGTGGACTATATGAGTCGTGTACATAGCATGTGTGTATCATATGTGGCAATGTACGGGCACATGTATGTGTAATATATTGTGTACAGTCATGTGTAGTATGTGTGTATGTATTATGCATGTAGAAGGTGTGTAGCTTATGCATGTGCATAGCATGAGTATGTCTGTATTATGCATAGCACACATAGTGGATGTATGTTGCGTGCTGTGTTCAGTATCACAACATGTGTGTGATGTGTAGCATGCGCATAATGGGTATATGGTGCACACATCCTGTCCATATGTGGCATGCATTTAGCATGTCTGTGGCATGTCTATGCTTGTGTATGTCTATTGACATGGTATGCCTGTGTATGTAGCAACCTAGCACAGCATATGTGTGTAGCAAGTGTGCACAGCACACGGCAGCATGTCTTATGTATCCTACATTCACACGTGTGTGAGCATGCACGGCGCCTCTGGCCACCTGGGGATGGTTTTCTGGTGCAACGTGAGGTCCCGGGAGAAGCCCCTTGGCCTGGCTACCTCGATGCCTGCAGGGGACACGAACTGGCCCGCCCTGGGGTTGGCTTCCCCCTCGGTGTCCCGGGGGGGGGGGGGGTTCTCAGTGACTCACCTGGCTATGTCTTCCTTCCCCAGGCAGGTCCCAGGCTCTGCTGCCACCCAGAACCTTCCTGGGGGGGGGACGGTGTGAGACATGCATGCATGCCACGCCATCCCGGGGTCTCTTCCATCCCTCCCTACCACCTCCGTGTGGGTCATGGGTTGCGCCCTGCAGGTGCTGGAGGAGCCTGGGACTTTCAATGCCCATCACCTGTGTGAACTTCCTCCCGCCTCAGGGGCACTGCAGGAGGGGTGGGGGTGGTCTTGCAGGAAAGTAGAGAATCTCTGACATCAAAGAGAAATAGCCTTGAGGCGCGACTCCCTGGCAGCCTGGAGCCTCCCCCGAGGGCCAGGCCACCTGCACGTTGGGTGAGACCCTCCGCCCAGCCCCTCTCTCCCGGCTGGGCCCCTCCCATGATGGCTGACTGCCTGACACCCCCCACGCCCAGAGCCAGTGACGATGGGGAGGCACCAACACCGAGAAGGTGATGGTTGGAGCTGTGCACTGTGTGTTTGCGGCTGAAGACACAGAGCGGCTCCTGGGCAGTGCTCGGCGACCTCCCGTCCTCCAGCGGCCGAGAGACTGGCGGTGAGAGTGGCCCCTATGCTCTCTTCCTGGGCTGGGGGAAGCCTTGAACCAAGCCCTGAGTTAGGACACTGCCCTTAGAGGTGAGCTTGGTGGGTTGGAGGCGCCACCGTGGAGGGCAGTCATCCTGAGCTCCAGCATTGCCTGCTGGCCGCACCCCAGGGGATCAGCTCTCGTCGGGGTTCCTACAAGTATCAGAGCCTGCTGGCTGGGTGCTCCTTGGACAGAGCCCTGACCTTGGTGAACCCCATTCCTCTTCAGGAGGGGTCGTACTGGCCAGCAGTCAGTCCAGCTCTGCTGAAAGGCTGGCAGTTCGCCGTTCAGGAAGCATGTCCCATCTGTGGGCCCAGGGTCCGGACACCGAAGGTGCCGGATCAAAATGAGGGGTTCCTGCAGAAGAAAGCGGGCTCCGGCCCTGCGGGCTATCTTCCGGCTCTGTAACAAGATTCCTTTGCTGTTTGACAGCTGGATTTAAAAATCACTGATGATCATTTCCTTATTTTTTTAAATAAAAATTTTATTTTTGCCCAAGTTCCATATGCACGCAGAGTGGACAGGCTCCCACTGCAGTTCCACCATTTGGTTCCGCCCCCCTCCACCAGGTCTTGCATCGTCTCTGCCATGTGTGCGTGGACCCTGATGTTGCTGTTGCACTGCCATGGGCCAAGAATGTCCTGTGGGGATGAGCGGCTGTGAAAGACTCACAGAAATCCACGGTTCAGAAATCCAATAATTGTAGCGGGAGCACCTACTGTGTGCTGGGGCTGCCCTGGGGATGGTTGTATCCTTGCTTGAGATGCGCCTGGCAGGTGCTGTGTCCTGCCTGTAGGCGGGCCTTGGGGGTGCAGGGGTCAGTGCCGTGGCCACCAGCACTCCCTGAGGGGCCTGGGAACATGAGCCTCTTGTCTGCTTTGCTCCTGTTACATCTTCTCCACCTTCTGCTGCCAGCCCCCTTGTCTCTCTCTCATTTTGGGGGAGAGGGCCATACCCGGCAATGCTCAGGGGTTCCTCTGGCTCTGCACTCAGGAATCACTCAGGGGACTATATTGGATGCCGGAAATTGAACCTGGGTCGGCCATGTGCAAAGCAAACACCCTCTCTGCTATATTATCACTCCATTACCCCTTTGTCTCTCCTGGGGACTATGGGCAGACAGGCCCAGGACAGGTACTATATGAGTGTGTGTGTGCACACGTGCGTATGTGTGAGTGTTTTGTATATGTGTGTGCATGTATGTGTGTGTGCACATGTGTGTGTGAGTGGTGTATGTATGCACGCTGTGTGTATGCATGTGTGTTTTTATGTATGTGTGTGCCTGTGTGTACATGTGTGTATTTGTGTGTGTGCTTGTGTGTGTGCATGTGTGTGTTTTTTATGTGTGTGTGCTCACGCACGCGTGTGTGTGTGTGTGTGTGCATGTGTGTGCGTGCATGTGAAGCCACTTTCGGTGCCCCTTTCCCACCCTCCCCATCCATATTTATGTTTTAGCTTCTGTTAGCTCTGCAAGAAACGAAACGGAGCTCAAGGCCAAATAAATGTGGGATCGCAATCCACCTTGAGCCAACCTGATTCAAGCCCAGGCTATTACCCTAATCAAGGACTGTTAAGCTAATAGCATTTAATGACTTTAATTCCAATAGTTAATCCCATAAAAACAAAACAAACAACACCCCCCTTCAATCCCTTATTCTGCGTGAACACCTCTCGTTGGTGCCTCGGGAAATTTGTGACTGAAATAGTTTTGATTCTATTTTCCCTGGCTGTGGCTTTGGGAACTGGGTCCTCCTGTCCCCCTAATTGGCAGCGCCTCCTCTGGCCTGGGAATAGGGAAACAGGCCTCTCTCTTGCGCTTCCATCCTGTTCAGACATTCGCTTTCATGACCGGGGGAGCTGGAGGCACAGGTATTGATAAACCTCAAATGTTCAGTACTCAGAGTTTACTTTAAAAAGAGTTTCTGCTCCCAGCTACACAGTCTTGGGTCTGAAAACTCTGGGGTCTTCTTGGAGTGGGGGTCTTCTTGGAGTGGGGGTCTTCTTGGACTCCCGGAAGCCACAGAAGCCATGCCCACATCTCACGGCAGGCAGCTAATCTCCGAAGAGACGCCAAGCACAGCCCTTGGTGCTCATGGGTCTGCAGGCTGAAAATTCTGGGGGCCCCTGCTGGGGTGGGTCAAGAATCGTTCCAGTTCTACAGATCTTGACGCTGCTGGAGCAACATGTCCAAAATTCCACATTACTGAGGGCCCTGAAGGAGCACAGTGGCTCAGATGGGAAAGTGGCATGGATGCCGCCAAGCTCGGCCAGCAAAGCCAGGCCAGGACGCCCGGCAGCACACAGGGTCATGAGCCAGAACACTGACTCCAGCAACCCTTTCTGGGGATACAGCAATTTCCACAATCTTTTCTTTACTGAGTTCTTTAAGATAAATTTTGATAATTCCATTTGCTATTTTTTTGTAACTGGTAATATAAAATAAATGATTTTGTGCAGCCGAGGGGGCAGGCTGGGGGTGGGAGGGGAGTCACACTGCGGGGGAACTGGGGTTGGAACTCTGAGGGCCTGAAGTGACTATATGAACAACTTTGTAAACCGCGGAGTTAAATAAAGTTGAAAATAAAATGGGTTTCTGGGGCTGGGGGAGAGTTCAAAGGGCTGGAGCTCTGGGTTTAAACCTCAGCACCACAGGGCAATGGAACACCACCTGGTGTGTGCACCCACATTCTATTGCACAAAATGAACTATTCTTTAGAGACTCCGGATCTCAATTGTAGTTGCGTGTTTTCTTAGATGATCTTGGATCTCCTCACTCTTCCCAGAAATCTCAGCACGAAATTGCTGTGAAAAAGAACATCTTATTGAAAAAAATACTGTTTCTCAATTCCTCCTTCCTTCTTCCTTCCTTCCTTCCTTCCTTCCTTCCTTCCTTCCTTCCTTCCCTTTCTTCCTTTCTCTCCTCTTTCTTTCTTTCTTTCTTTCTTTCTTTCTTTCTTTCTTTCTTTCTTTCTTTCTCTCTCTTGTTCTCCTTTCTTTCTTTCTTTCTTTCTTTCTTCTTTCTTTCTCTTGTTCTCCTTTCTCTCTTGTTTTCTTTCTTTCTTTCTTTCTTTTTTCTTCTTTTCCTTCTTTCTTCCTTTTTTTCTTCTCACACCCAGTTTGGTGTTTAGGGGTCACTCCCGGGGTACTTGGGGCACCGTATGGTACTGGGGATGGACCCCAGGGTCCCTCAAGTAAAGTGCAAAGTGCTTGACTGCTGAAATACATCTGCAACGCTTACCTTGGAGTCTTGATATATGGAGTGTCCTTGCTTCCTCTTCCCAGTGACCCCAGACCTGTGCATCTCCAGACTTTAAGAGTCAGTGCTGTCCACCCCCCACCCCAGACCACCTCCTCTCACCCTCCCTGCCTATCCTGGGCTCTGGGTCTACCCAGGACTTTGCTAGCGTATCTATTTGGTTTTTGGGTTTTTAGGTCACACCTGGTGGTGCTCAGGACTCATCCCCGGCCTGAGCAGTGCTGGGGCGCAGCTGGCGTGAGCTGTGCACAAGGCAACTCTCTCTGGGGTCTGTGTGTCTGTTTCTTAGATCAAAAAGTGACTTGCTTTCATGAGAATCTCAGATATTTGTTTCCAATCCTGATACTTAAGAGTCAGGCAGACCTATGCTGTCAGCTGCTAACTGGTGCCCGTAGCTGGAGTCAGACTTCAGTGCTGATTTTTCTTCTTTTTTTTTTTTTTTTTAGCTTTTTGGATCACACTGGGCAATGCTCAGGGTTCCTCCTGGGTTACTTAGCAATCAGTCCTGACAGTGCTCGGGGAGCTTATAAGGGATGCCGGGATGGAACCCGGGTCAGCTGCATACAAGGCAAGTGCCCTCCCTGCTGTGCTCTTGTTCTGGCCCCTGGGTTTGGGATTTAATCTCATGTATCCCTTTCAGCCCAGCAAATGGACTTCAGCTGCTGTCCCACACCTGGACCTCAGGGCCACACTCTGGCATTTGGTCTGTGTGATTGGTTGTTGTTGGAACCCCACACCCAGGTGAGTGGTCTCAGAGATGTTTTCCACATCGGATCTTCTCTTTCCACCTTCACTGGGTGGGGGCAGGAATCTATTCACCCCGTGCCCCTGTGGCAGAGGGTGGGGCTGGGGGAAGGGGCTGTCTGGAAACGCAGCCAGGGCCACTGAGTTGTCCAGGGAAGGCGGTGCTGTCTTGGCTTGAGCTGGACGAATGTGTCCCCCGCGCTTACCCCTGTAGCTCTGTGCCCAGCTCAGGGCATGGTGACCTCAACGACTCCCGCACACCTGCCTCAGTTTCCCTGGCAAGTGGGGCTCCTGTTGCCTCAGTGGGCAGGGCAGGGACCTAAGGAGCTGATGATCGGGCACTTGCAGACAGGCCTGAGCACTGTTATTGCGGGGACTTACCTAGGGGACAGGCTGCCCCGGGCAAGGCTGTGAGGGACATGGGGCACATGGTAAGCCCTGGGGTAGGGGGAGAGCACCCAGGTCCTGCTGGCCACCTGCTAGGCTGCAGGTGCATGGGTCTGAGGGTCTGGGACCTGCTGCCCACAAGCTCCACCTGGGTACCCTCCCCCAGGGCTGGTGCCCACCAAGCACTCATGGCAGCCCATGTGTCCAAGAGGCCACAGTGAGGCGGGGACCCACAGGGTTAAGGGGGTTGGGGCGCTCAGGGGAGTTTTTCTGCAGGAAATTCCTGGAAAACCTGGGCACATGTGCATGGGGCCTGTGGGCACTGTGGGCTGTGCCCTCCCCTCTGCAGTGGGGGCCAGAGCAAGGGCAGGCGGATATGAGTGACTGGCTCTCCCCAACCTGGGGCCTCATCCGTGCTTCTCATAGGCTGCTGAGTTCCGGGGGTTCACCCAGTTCCCTTCCATATCCAGGACTCACTGTCCCCTCTCTGCTGCTGCCTCTGGAACCCACCAGATGGAGGGGACAAGCAGCCCACATTGTGGGCTTCCAACTGAAGCACTGACAGAGTCATTTTTTCGAACACAGTTTGATGAGCTCACATGTGTGTGGGAGAGCTCACCCCTCTCCCAGCACCCTCCAAACCCAGCGCTTTCCTTGGAGTGACGCCATCCCTTCACTGCGATGTTCTGGGCTCCATCTCCCTCCACGTGGCCCTCCCAGTCTCTGCTTCTCTCTGCAGAGCCAGGAGCCCCGAGGCATGACCAGAGCGGCCCCTTGGCCCTCATTCCTGCATGCCCATGTGCCCCACAACTCTATTCTTCAGGGCCCCCGGGGGCCAGGAGTGCTGGCGCCTGGGTGGTGCCTCTCACATGCCATGCTGGGCTCTGCCCATTGGGCAATCTTTTCGGCCCTCTCCTCCCTTTTACTGCCCCCCACATCGTCCCTCAGCCTCATCTGTTCAAGCAGGCACCGCTTGAGCGTGGCCCTCCAACACTTTCTCTCTCAGGGAAGCCCCGACTAGGTTCTAATACCTCAGTTCCCCAAAGGTGGGTTGGACACACATTTATTTTTAATTATTGAATCGCAGTGAGATACAGTTACAAAGCTTTCATGTTTGAGTTTCAGTCATACAATGATCGAACACCCATCCTTCCACCAGTGCACATTCTCCACCACCAATGTCCCCAGTACCCCCATCCCATCCCTCCCCCTGCCTCTATGGCAGACAATTTCCCCCATACTCTCTCTCTACTTATAGGCATTATGGTTTGCATTATAGATACTGAGAAGCTGTCACGTCTGGTGCTTTATCTATGGAAATAGCAGCTTCTTAGGTTTTTCTTTCACCATACCCAGCAGTGCTTAGGTGTGGGATGGGGTAGGGAGACTGTGCGACATTGGCAGGTAAGGGCCAGTTCAGGCACACCCACTGTGGGGCTGCAGTCTTCACACACTGCATGCCTGTCACCAGGAACTCTGGGTTCCCCAGAGATAGGAGACTGCCTCATCTCCAGAGAGAGATGGACAGGGCACATCCCCTTCCAGGGCAGACTCTAAGCTCCCAGCTGGCACCTTGAGGACGGAGCTGGAAGACCAGACCCCGCCCAGCGCTGCATTGGCGGGACAGGATTGTCCCCTGCTGGCCCCAGTGCAGTTCTATCCTTGACTACTGAGTTTATTCTCGGCCCCACCAGGCTCTCCAGATTCCTGGATTCCTGATCTTCTGGTGGGATGGTTTAGGAGCAGAGGGAGGTTCAGGTGGGGGGAGGATGGTTAGTCTGCCGAAAAAACTAAGACACCACATGGGGCAGGGGCTGGCGGAGATGTGGAAGTCCATCAGAGCCTTTCTGTCTCACCATTAATAGTGCTGAGAGATTTGAGGGGCTTTGCTTTATGATCTGTACAAACCTGTGGGTGCATAAGAAGAGTCACTGATAAGGTAACCTGGCCAGCAAAATGATGTGGCACCGAACTGCAGTAGCTGCACATGGGAAGGGGCGGAGGAGCCCAAGTCCTAGCAGTAGACCCTTCCGGGACCAGGTTCGGAGAGTCTGGGCTGTGGAGCTCACACCCATGCTCCACCCACACACCTGCTGGTAGTCACCTGACCCACGCAGCCAATCAGAGTGTTTCCCCGAGAATGTCCCAATCTCAGAACCACAAAGTGTATAGGGTCGTGCAAAAGACGTTATGGGCTGGCATGTTTTCAACCACCTCGGGAATAGTGAGCTGCAGGAAGAGTGAAATAACAGCCACGGAAAATGTGGTGTTGGGATTGCTGCTGTCCGTTGCTCCAACAGCCCACTGTAGCTCCATCCCGTCAGTGGTTGAATGAGAATACCCCCCACCACCTTTTTTCCCTGACATAGTTTGTTTGAGTAGCAGACCCAAATGTCCCTCCTCACAGGAGCAGAACTGTATCAAGCACTGGACCTGAGGACAGTCTTTTGTCCTTAGACTCCTGCCTTTACCTTGAGTTGACCACGAGGAAGTTGAATGTGCTTAAAATTCCCATACCAAAGTGATGCCAAGCTCACCTAAGAGCTTTTAAAGCGGATTATGTGCAGCTTTTTGGTATTCCAGGAGCCTCTGTTCTGCAAACCTCAGCGTTGCTGCAGCTTCTGGAGTCTTCCTCTAATCTGGGGGGGTCGCTTCAGTTTTGTTGCCGAGCCGTGTGGCTCAGTTCCCGTCCAGTG
>JAOXYA010494765.1:0-15053 GCA_028565675.1 Sorex palustris | reverse complement strand
CTTGATCATTGTATAACTGAAACCCAAGCTCAAAAATTTTTAAGTCTATAAAAAATATAAAATAAAATTTAAAAAAATAAATAAATAAATAAATAAAAAAGAAAGATATTACAACAGGAAGGGTGCTTGCAGGCAGTCCACTCAGACTCGATCCCCAGCACCCCATTTGGTACCCCAAACCTGTCAGGAATAATCCCTGAGTACAGAGCCAGTAGTAAGCCTTGAGTATTTTCAGGTGACCAAAAGTTTTTAAATGAGATATCATGATTTACAGTAGTAATGTTTTAGGCATAAAATCTCACTGCACCACATCTGCTACCAGTATGTCAGTGGCTTGAAAAACAGCTCAGGCCTGATAGATAGTAAGGGGTTGAAGCAATTGTCTTTTATGCAGCCAACCCTGGTTCAATTCCTGGCAACTCATTCTCCAGGAACTACCAGGTACAACCCCAGAGCAGAGCTAAGAATAGCTTCTGAGCATTTGGGGGTGTGGCACAAATTCCACCCACCAACCTCTGCCCCAAATCTCAACTTTGCCTAGATGACAAAATTCAAAACCAGAAAAAAAATATTGTCTAAATTTTATGAATGTAAGTTGTCTGGAAAGTAGATATTTTGAGTGTTTAAACAAGGATGATAAAACACAATTTTGGGTTTGTTGTGGTGGTTTGGTTTGGGGGCCACACCTGGAAGTGTCCTGGGCATAATCCTGGCTCCTCACTCAGGGAACATCTCTGTATTCCTGTCAGGCTTGGGCTGGGGGATATTGGGTGCCAAAGATGACACTCTGGCCAGCCAAATGCATGGCAAGCACCCTACCTGCTTCTCCATTGCTCTAACCCCAGGATATACAATTTCAAATTAGGCTGAATTTTTTTTTTATAAATTGGTGGCCTTACTAGATGTTAATCTCACATGGTAACTCTTTTGATAAAAACATTTTCTTTGAAAGTGTGTAAGTCTGTAACTGTATCTCACGGTGATTCATTTCAAAATAATTTTTTTTGCTTTGCTTTTTGGGTCACACCTGGCGTTGCACAGGGGGATCTCCTGGCTCTGCACTCAGGAATTACTCCTGGTGGTGCTTGGGGGACCATATGGGATGCTGGGGATCGATCCCAGGTCAGCCACATGCAAAGCAAACACTCTACCTGCTGTGCTATTGCTCCAGCCCCTAAAAAGAATTATTGACCTCAAAAAAAATTTTTTTTTGGTTTTTTAAGTATTACTTAGATTGAATGAAAACAGAATGGAAAGATAGACCATAAACATCTTTGCACAATTTGGAAAACAGAATTGAAAGGTTCTAGGAAACTGAAGTGCTGGTTAGAATTTCCTAGTTTTAAGAAAAGCACCTACTTTCCCCAGCATCTTCAAACTTTTCCTATTAGAAGAGACTGATGAGAAAAGCACTAGCATCTTTGAAAACCATTGATTGTTCAGACAAGGTCAGGAATTCTGGTGGAAAAGGAAGTAACCAAATGCAAAAAAATGCTGATTTTATGTTGGGAGGTGGCACTAGAAGATAGAGATAAATGCAACAAAGTGTGGGAAGAGTTAAGAGTTCAGGGAATGATTTGACACTCAATACCTAGAATGCTCTCCCCTCCCCCCCCAAAAAAAAGGCAAACAAAATTAGCAGAAGCTCAAATAGTGCCAAAACAGCAAATTCCAGGGTAAGGCTGAATAGTGTCCTGAGTCACAAAAGTAGAAATTCCCAGGTTCCAACTAGGTCTCACGACTAAGCTAAATCAAGATGCTGAGCATGTTGGAGGAAGATCAGGTACTGTGGAGAGAATGTATAAATTTGCCAAACTAACATTTTATCATTAGAATACTGGGTGCTGGCTGGCAAACTCTGGTGCAGCAACTCTCCACAAGAAATAGAGCTAGAGAAGCTAATTACTCAGAATCCTGGAGGAATTACATGGCACCCAACTAGGACACATGGGATGTCAGGACAATTCAAAGAGACATTACTTGAGACACAGGTCTTGGTTGATGGATGGAATATTTTAAAGTTCCCAGGCTAACCCCAGATAGATTAATTTAAGCCAAAAGAGGATTTAGCGCCCCACAAGGGTTGTTTTTGTTTGTTTGTTTTTATTGAATCACCATAAGAACAGTTACAAAGCTTTCCAGTTTAAGTCTTGGTCATACAATGATCAAGCGCCCATCCCTTCACCAGTGCACATTTTCACCAAGAACCCCAGTATACCCCGCACCCCACCTCTTCGCCTGCCTATGTGGCAGATTTCCACATTTCTCTCTACTTTGATCACATTCAATATTACGACAAAAGATCCACCATTATTTTTTGGAATTTTCCCCAACAATCAGACCTGCCGAAAAGACATCCTTAGATAATTTGTTTTCTATTGTTGATTATAAAGATCATATTTTGGATTTCTGATAATTTAGTAATAAGTCTGGAGGGATTTCTGCCAAAAGCCACTGGGTTCTGAGATTGATTTGTGTGCCTCTGGGATCATGGCCATTCAGGAGCTGGAGGAGCCATTCTTGGGCAGCAACTCGGGGTCTCATCAGGTCAAAGAGATGGGCTGATTCTACGACCCTATCACATGAGGCACGGCGTGTCTCGTCACTGCAGTCCTGGCTGCCCAATAGGCCCTGAAAGATGGCAGACACCATGGTTTTTTTCCCTAAGGGGAGATTATTGATTTCAAGACTCACTGGAGAAATTATATAGGGAACTTCATATTTGTTTGTGACTCTGGGTTGATTTGCAGGACTTACACTTGATGAGGGGCTACCTTCGCTTTTAGCTCACTGTGGGCTGCTTGGCCAGATAAAAGGGAAGTCAAAGCAGCAGCAATACTTAATACTTTGGAATAATTCAAACTCTGACAGTGAGACATCGTGATAAATCCTAAAGGAATTCTCCAATGAGGATGGTCCATCAGATGCTAATTGAGAGATGACATTTTCTGGATGTCAATAATTGCTATTATTGTTATTGGGCTGGAGCAAAAGCACAGTGGGTAGGACGTTTGCCTTGCACACAGCCAACCTGGGTTCAATTTCTTTGCCCCTTTTGGAGAGCCCAGCAAGCTACCAAGAGCATCTTGCCTACACAGCAAAGCCTGGCAAGCTACCTGTGACATATTTGATATGCCAAAAACAGTAAAAATAAGTCTCACAATTTGTTGTGAGACATTAATGGTGCCCGCTCGAGCAAATCAATGAACAATGGGAGAACAGTGCTACGGTGCCTTTATTATTATTATTATTATTATTATTATTATTATTGGCATTAGTATGTAAGTGCATATCTGAGCTGAGTTTTTTTCATGGTAGATTCAAAGGACTAATTAACATTATTCATGATTATCTCCCAAGTCCTTTATTGTGTAGTTGAAATACATGATCTTGAGAAACTGGTAGAATCCTTTTACTCTTGAAGTAAGTCTGTGAATCTTTCTTTCCAAGCCAGTATATTCAGAGCAAAACCATTTCTCCGTAGGATTGTGATATCAGTGTTTACATTCCGATCATACCCTCATTAAATTCTCCAGATGGGGAGTTAAAAACTCTGAAGAATGGCTGAGGGTTATTATAAACCTAATCAGGCAATGACTTGAATTGCTGTTTATGTTTCAGATGTGGTTTTCATATGGAAGAAAATTAATGCAACTCATGGCACGTGGTAGGGAATTATGTCAGTTGAGTATATTTCTATTTTTATGAATAGTGTAAGTACTTTCACCTAATGAAACAGCATAACAGCCTCATCATACAGACTCATACCCATTTATTCTTCCAACAAATGCTACAGTCTAATTGGGACTGAAACTAATCAGGACAGTACACCACAGCACTTCACAGTGTGGGTTGCCCAGGAAAAATACGTTTTGAAGAATAGGAAGTAGCAGGGAACCCAGATAATGTCATAGTATTATTTATGAGGGGGAAACCTTGGCTTATTTAGAGCTGAAGCCACTTTATACTTGCAAAATTAGTTTTTTCCTTCTCTCTTTCTCTTTCTCCCCTCACCTCTTTCTCTTTTTTTCTCCTCCATTGCCTCCTTTTCCTTCCTTACTTTCCCTCTCCTCTCAGAAAAAAAAAGAACATAAAATGAACAGAGTGAATTTGAAGCAAATAAAATGGAGAATTTCAGGGAAATAAAGTTCCTTTGTTGTAGCATATTGGAAGTGTGATGTTTATGAAGTTTCTATAAAAAACATATGCTCCACATATTGCTAGTTCAATAAAGGTATGACGGTCTGGTGCACACAGCCTCCACTTGATGTGGCAGTGAAAAAAATCTAGAATTCACCCCTGAAGCCCTCCAAGCCTGCTGCTGCTTATAGGGTTCTTCTTAGTAAATTCCCTAATTCTTCTACGAAAAAAGACCTAAAAAGCTTTTTAACTCTTATGAGATGAATTTTACAATCTGTATTCTAGGAAAGTAGCTGTCTTGCTCAGATTTTAAATTTTATTTTCTGAGAAGTTTGCAAGTTAATGTCAAGATCTTAATTCTGCATCAAAAGTTATTTTTCCATTGCCAATTCCTATTTCACAGATTTGTGCTT
This sequence comes from Sorex palustris, assembly GCA_028565675.1. NCBI lineage: Eukaryota > Metazoa > Chordata > Mammalia > Eulipotyphla > Soricidae > Sorex > Sorex palustris. The sequence goes on along the minus strand of JAOXYA010494765.1, from coordinate 10,500 downwards.
TCTCTACTTTTCCCTGGTCACCTTAAATATTTTGTTATTTTTGGAATATATTCTCATCTTTTTCAGAACAGGCTCTTGGTTTCTTTTTCCTGCCTGCTCTCAGTGAACGTTTTCCTGGTAAGAGGTGGAGTGGGGGTGGGCGAGGGGTAGTGCAAATGCCTGAGTGTCCCATCCATTGTGCTCACTAGAGGCCCCCTCTTCAATTGTGCTCACACTTGGCTGCAGACATTGAAGCTCTGGGAATTATGCAGGACTGAGCTGCCATTCCCTGGCCACAGAACTACTAGGATCACACTGGGTACAAGATGACACTGGACATCAAACTCATGGCATCATGCTTGCAAAGCAGGTACTTCAGCCACTGAGCTGTCTTTGCTCACAACATAATCTTGTGATGCATTAATTAGCTTTCTTTTTTTCCTCTTCTTTATCTCAGTTTCTACCCCTTTCTGAAGTATTTTTTTTTACCGTGAGCTAATAATAGCACATTGAAAAAAGAAAGCAATAAGAAGAGCTCAGAAATATTGTCCTCCTGGCTAGAGATGCTGAAGAAAATTAGAGAAAAATATTTTCTTTATTATAGTCTCGTGTGTTCTGCCTAACAGTATTATTTGGCTCATTAAACATTTACATTATCAAATATATTTTAGAAGTCCTCGTCTGGGCATAATGTTATGTATTAACTAAATAAAGTTATTAGGAAAATATGTTCTTTTCCTTGAAAGCCATATTTTTTGTGAATAATTAAAAATCTATTGTATGTGACACAAGTAGAAAAATATATTTCACTGTTTGATAGCATATTCTTGTGAAGAATATTAATGCCTGAAACTTCTTGAACATGCAGATTTCAAGGTTGCATCAATCTTCAGAAAAGACTGGAAACTTGTGAGAAAATCACTTCAGTGATAGGAAAAAAATGCATTTGCTTTTTGACTGATAATCTAAATGAAGATGAAAACTGGTCGTTCTTTTTTTTTTGTAATTTTGAATGTTGAATGAGATGCTTCTTTGTCTCTCTGATCTCCCAAATTATTTAGTACGTAATGAGAGTCCCGAGTTTTTAGCATGTACTTGCATGTGAATTTTGTTTTTCAGTTTAGGTTGTGTGTTCTGAGACAAGAGTTTTCTCCTAAACTCCCTGTGAGTCCAATAAAGTGCCAGGCATATTTGAGATTAGAAAGTGCAGAATGTTTAATTCACCTGAAAGTTTCCTTTAGTTGTCCACTCTCTTTTGTTCATTTGTAGTCTCAAATGAAAAAAGTAGAGCATGCCATTAATGCAGTGATGTGTGGCGGGGGAGGGGCGGGAGGGGCAGAGCAATAGTACAATGGGTAGAGCACTTATCTGCCTTGTACACAGCTCACCTAGGTCCCATCACTGCCTTCCCATATGTACTCTTGGCTGGTCAGAAATAAATCCTAAGCACAAGTAGGTGTGGCCCCCTAAAACAAACAACATGGTGATGCTGGTGCATACCACTGATGGGTCACACTTTAATATGATTTTATTGACACAATTGTGGTATCAATGTGTATTAAATTATCACAAGATAAATTCCAGATAAAGTGAAGGTGGCACAGAGTAAGAAGGGTAATGGTGACATTCTCACCCCTAACGTTGGGGTGATGGGCAGGTGTGGAAAGGAGACCTCCTGAGGTGTTAGAGAAAGCGGGGAGAGGGGTCTTGTTCGGGCAACAAACCAGCAGCACTTAAGACATGAAGTGCATAATTGGTTTCTTTTGTTATTTTAACATAGGATTTCTTGCTATGAGTAATGTATTGGTACTAGAAATTTCTAACTAGGTAAACTGATATTTTAATCCTATACTTTATAAACCTGGGTTTGAAGTATAGACAGTATTTCAAAATACACTGTTTTCAACCCAGCTTGGTTATTTGAAGACTTTTCTTTTTCCAGTTCCACTGGTATTCTTTTTTCCATAAAATCTCCTCAGCATCTTATTAGGCCTGGAGCCTGGATATAAAAGGTAAAGGTAAAGGTAAAGGTAAAGGCCCTCCCGTTGTTCATCGATTTGCTCGAGCGGGCCCAGTAATGTCTCCATTGGAGATTTTGTTGTTACTGTGTTTGGCATATCTAATATGTCACGGGGAGCTTGCCAGGCTCTGCCGTGCAGGCGAGATGCCGGGCTCTCCGAGAGGGGCGGAGGAATCGAACTGGGGTCAGCCATGTTGGCTGCATGCAAGGCAAATGCCCTGCCGCTGTGCTATCGCTCCAGCCCTTGAGCCTGGATATAAAAATGTTCAATTCCTTTCTCTCAAAGAGCTTATCAAAAGGCCAATGTTAAATTTTCATCTCCAGAGATAGTTTACATATAACATCTGACTCCAAACTGGAAAACTTCAAAGCTGAACTTTATATTATTTTTAACGTATTCATCAGGAGACATTGTTGAAAAACACTACCACCGTTCTTGGGTGTTAATTTTGGGAAAAAAAGTAGAAAATGTTTAGCACTGTAGCACTGTCTCGTAGCACTGTCCTCCCGTTGTTCATCGATTTGCTTGAGTAGGCCCAGTAACGTCTCCATTGTGAGACTTGTTGTTACTGTATTTGTCGTATTGAATACATCATGGGGAACTTGCCAGACTTTGCTGTGTGGGCAAAGTAGCTTGCTGGGCTCTCCAAAAGGGGCAGAGGAATCAAAACTGACCTCGGCCGGGTCAGCTGAGTGCAAGGCAAAAATGCCCTACCGCTGTTTCAGAATCACCCTTTTGACATACAGAATGAAAATTTAATGGAAATAAACTGTGTAAATAATTTGAATCATAGGTACATGAGATGGCTCTGAGGGCTAGAATACACTTTCCATGATGGAGGCCTGACTTCCATCGCCAGCGCTGAGTAGGATTGATCTGAGTATTACTGCGGGGGGTGGAACCAAAAGAAAAGAAAAGATCATAAGTGTTTGAGAACAAATGCAGAAATACTCTAAGAAGATTTTTACTTTGGAATTAATGTGACAAGTCACTGAAGTTGGTGAATTAGGAACAAAAAGGAGAATGGAACAGGATGTGATGTGGGAGGTGGCAGATGGGTCAGATTCTGAAAGTCCTTTTTTCACATTATCATTAGGGATTTGTATTTAAATTGAATTGCATTTCTATGGTGAAACAAGTTCAGATTGTTTCAGCATTCTTGCAGAACTTCTGTGAAAACTACAAAATCTAAGCAAAAGCAAAGACCATACTTATTTAGTACCAGTGGAGTGAACAGAAATGTAGGCAGATTTTGGAAGAATGTCAGGACTTAGAAAACAGCACAGGCTTACCTTTTCATTTTTCACTTTCTGGCCTGAGGACAGGGCACATTTAGCACCTAAAGTTGCTAAAACTCTTAATTAAAATCTTGATGCTTTCCTGATCTTTGAAAATCAGAAGAGAATCTTTTTGACTAATTTTTAAAGCATGTGAGAATTTAAGACAACTATTTAAGAAAATTAAGAAATTTAACTTTAAGAAAATTTGAAGCATTTTAGTAATTAGAGATTTAGGAAACAGGAGCATTAGGAAGGTTACATATATTTGTCTATACATGTGTATATATATAAATATATATATAAATATATATATAGTATATGTAATCTAAATTTCTTACTGACCCCTAAACTGCACACTCACAAGTCAGAGTCAAAACATCCCAATGAAGGATTAAAAAAAAAAAAACTTAGCAGAAATTTCAGCAACTTCCCAAGAGACAAAATTGTGGTATAGGTCCAATTGAACTAAAAAAATGGAAATAAAGAAACAAAAGTAATCTTTCTTTCAGATGGTATAAAATAGAAGCCAGAGACTCAGAATAGAATATAGCAAAGTATCTGGGATATAATCCAAAATTATTCAACAAAAGAATTAGAAATACATGACCCCACTCTCAAAAGAAAAGAAAATCAATATAGGTAACCCTGATAGAAGCCAAATGCAGAATTCGACAAAATAATATTAAATAGCTGTTAAAATTGCATTCAATGATGGATGGAAAATATGTTAATAAGAAACACATGAAATATCAAAAGAGGTCTATCTAAAAAAACATAATTTTTGAGTAATTATTTTCATTTAGAAAATATGAGTTCCATAAATAAGTGAAATTATGCACCTAGAAAAATGGACTGTGTCCCCAAATACACATTTTAGAACTGAAAAATACAGTATCTAAAGTGTGAAATTCTCTAAACCAAATGGTGGTAACAAGGAAAGAATCAGTAGACTTGAAAATAAACACCTTTAAATGTTTTCCTCCTCTCATTTAAAGTATTTTAAATATCTTGCTACAACCATGTGAGCCAATTACACGGAGGTGAATTCCTTCAGCTGTTGGTTTTCTGAAAAACTTATTTTTCTTTAACATGAAGAAATAAGAATGATAATGGAGTATTCTCGTTCTTGATTAAAAAGTATTTTCCTCTCTACCTTGTATGAATAGCATGCATTTTGATCCACAGAGTTCTTATGGGAAAATATTCTGCTAGTCTTGAGGGTGTTCCTTTATATTGAATTCTCTTCTTTTCTTTTTTTTTCTGCTTTCAACATTTTTTGGACTTCTTTTAAGGTATTTTGATTTTTGCTTTTTTAATTAGAATGCATCAAAGTGTGAGTGTCTGGGTTTATTTATTGTAACTCTTTGAGCTTCATGGTTCTGGGTGTCTAGCTCCTTTCTCAGCTTGGGGAAATTCTCAGGTATTCAATCTGCAAATAAAAATTCCGGGGGCCAGAGGGTTTGGTCAGTAGGCTGAGCAAAGATTTGCAGGCATGGGTGCTGGGGTTAAGTTGCAGTTCCACATGTACACTTAGCACTGCTGGGAGTAATCCTTGATCACAGATTCAGGAGTAGCCCCTGAGTACCTCCATGTATGACCCCAAAACCAAGAAAAGAAGGAATAAAAAAGAAGAATCCTGACCTTGGCTCTTTCCTTCTGTAACTCTGTTGGTTTGACTGTGATTTCTCTACATATCACCCTGTATAGATAGCTTTTATAGGGTGACAGGTTACAGGGTTATCTTCATTGTTTACAGTTGTCTTCTCTTAATCTTTAAATCCTCTAATTCAGTTTCAACTCCCATTCTACTCTTGAATCTCTCTATTGTATTTAGTTGAGCTATTACATTCTTTACATTTCTGTTAGGACTTTTTCATTCTTTCACTGTTTTAAACTTCTCTTCCTCAGATCCTTTCAGTGAGCATCATTAGAACTGTTTTGAATTCCTCTCCAGGTATCTTTCATAGCTTCGTTATATTAGGAATTCTTGAGTGGGTTTTGATTTGCTCTTGCACCTGCAAGTTTTCTCTCTACTCCATTAGGTGTTACCCTATGAGAAGACGAGTCTTCTCATAGGGAGAAGGCAGATGGGGAGAAGATCTTACTCACGCTCTCCTGGATGGTGACTGGAATTCTTAGTTGCAGGTGCCTGGTGCCAATTGTGGCACCAAGTTTGAGTGAGACTGGGCAGCAACTAGGCATATTCAAAATACTGGGGGGCTTGGGCCTGAGACTGAATGGACCCAGGTGGGGACCAGGAGCTCCAGAACACCACTTGACTCAATTTTACAGACCTGCATGGTGACTGTCAAATCTGTGCGGGGGTGGCTCTGAGATGTGGTTTGTGCCTCGGGCCCAGCTGGTGACTGAGCATGCGTTCAGGCTGGCAGGGTACTGTCTGTCTTCCTGTGGATCGCTACAGCATGCAACAGTCAGGGCCTCCCATGCTAACTCACTATGCTTTGCAGGGTCCTTCATGGGCCTTTCTTATTTGCAGCCAAACAAGAAGTAGCAGAGCCTTGTCTGTTAAATTGCTCATAATTAAGTGCTCTGGTAATCGCTGTTGCTCAGCCCCCAGCTATTTCAGCTACTGCTCTGGCTGGGTGAAGCTTTTCTCAGGAAATTGCCTTTCAGGCCTGCTGCTGTGGAGAGAGGGGCCCAATGTAAAGCCCAGTGGCATTGCTGTCTGCAAGAGAGATATTCAAGGTATTTGCCAATGACTTCTGCTCATTTCTACCCAGCAGCTTCTTAGGCTTTTTTGTGGGGGAGGGGGAGGGACCACACCCATCAGTGTTAAAAATTTACTCCTACCTCTGTATTCCGGAATTACAAGTTTTGGTGTACAGTTACCATAATAGATGGAGAGCTATAAACATGAATTTATCCTAATCTGTCTTATTGGGGACCAAAGAGATAGAACAGCGAGTAGGGCACTTGCCTTTCATAACCAACCTGGAGTCAGTCCCAGCACCACATATGGTTCCCCAAGTCCCACTAGAAGTGATACTGAAGTGCAGAACCACGAGTAAGTCCTGAATATAGCTAGCTGTGGCCTCCAAAAACTACCCCTTCAAAAAAGTGGGGTTTTCTTTGCCAGAAGTTTGAGCAAATACAAGCAACATGTTTATGCCCAAACCTTCAAAAGTCAACAGTATCCTATCTTTACACCTCCATTTCCTCAGAGTATGGTTCGTAAAACTACTAGAGCTCTGGTTCCTCCAGTGAGCTCAATTAAAGACTGCCTTAGTCTAGGCAAGCAAACCCCTTTGTCCTAGACCTAGTACCACAGGGGGTTCTACACATTAAAAGTTTTGTCCTCCATACAGCATCAGAACTGCCAACTGGGCTGAGCCATGCCCATTCATGGACCTATCAGGTTCCAATCCCTGTTGTCTAGGCCTCTGATCTCATAACCTCCCCAGGTAACATGAGGTTTATCAGAGGTGCTGATGAAATTGAAGACTCTGCTTCGGGGTAGTTCTAGAGAGCCAATGGCCAGGTTCCAGTTCGAGGGAAGCAACTGTGTGAGTGTCCTGCTTCTGCTCTGAGTGTGGTGTGGATTTATGGTATGGTGCTAATTTGTGCTTCCAGGATGATTTGACCTTGCTGACTGTGGAGGACACTCACAATTATATGGAATTTTCTCCAGGGATTTTGAAATAAAATTGTGAAAGAAAATTGCTGATCATATTGCTGTTCACCAAGTCCTACTTATATGGTACATCTAATTCTCCAAAGCACTTTCATATGAACTATGTATCTCAGCCTCTTCAAGCTGTGTGGAGATAATGATAGATGTAGCCTGTCCACTCTGGGCTTGGAATGAGTTTGTAGTCTGCAGCATGTACTCATAAGAATGTCAGTGCTGGTAAGAACTCTTAAAAATTACCCCATTTAACCCTGGAGTAAAAAATATACAGAATGGTTAAAAGCTTCACAAAATGCTATATCATCGATTTATAGAAAATCCACAATGGAAAACCCAATTTCTTTATTTACAGTAATATAAATTAATTCTATTCTTTGTTGTTTTAAGAACTTTTGTCCTTATCTTTTAATTTTGGACAGGTTCTAAGCTTTGAGGATTTTATGGTAGAAAACACAGCAGAACAAGAATGTGTTTCATAACTGCTATACGCTAGACTTTTAAAAGTACTTAAATTGTCAATAAAAAGAAAATGACTTTTTAGAGATTCTGATGTCCTTATAGATTCAGACCTTATCACTCATTCAGAACTCGTCATTCTAGGGATGGTGGGTTTTCCTACAACAATGGCTAAGCATAGGAATGCAACTGCAGATTCAGTGATACTTCCCATCTGAGAAGCAATATCAGCCATGGAGGAGTGGTATTAACTGCATTAACTGCATGGATTGTAGATAGATCAGGATTAAGTCGTTACTAGCTGTCATCACAAACATGTTAACAAAAATGCTGAGCAATCAATCTTCTATCATCTTATATACTTTCAAGTATACCATTCATTGTGCTGTGCAGGAAGGCAGGACCTGCAACAAAAAAACTGAATAAGACTGTCTTTCACTAGTGCAGCCTGTCACCCTTCACAGAGAATCTTTGCTGATCTTTATTTGATTTGTAAGAAAGGCAGGAGATGATTTTTGAGAGGGTGCTTGCCAATGATCACCCCAGAAGTCATGAACTGAGGTTGAATTCTAGGCTTGTGACTCCTAATCCTGTACCTTTTCAGACCAGTTTTAACAGGAAAGAGAAATTTGACAGAACTGTCTGGTGTCATGGCAGTTCTGGAATTTGCCAAAGATCGTCCCTGTAAATAAATTAAAACCAGAATTTCTCTTTTACTTTAGTTATTCTTGTGGCATCAGTTATTTGGTTCATCCAAATAAATGTCAAAAGGCTATCAACAATCACCCGCTCAAAATTATTAGCAACTGCCAAAATCATGGAATCTAGTAAGATTTTATAAGAATCACTTTTATGGCCCTAGAAACTTGTGTTTCTCTCTGTCTCCTGCAATCTTACCAATTCTTTTTAGACCTAATCCAAGGATCACTTCCTCAATGAAACCTAAGATCACCCTCCACCAGGTAGAACCCTTCTTTAGAACTGCCATTGTAGTTTATACTTGGGTTCATTTGTGGTTTTCTAATTCTTGTTCTGTGCTATTGAATTGAACAGTGGAGTGCTGACAAAGCGGCCCTGGCAGCCTATCGAAGCAAACCACAATCTAAGACTGGAAACGGGCTTCAAGGTTGCAAGTCAAAATGTTCAGGAAAATCAATTGCAGCCAACCTGGCTTTGGTAACCAGTCAAATAATTTCCTCACATTTCATTTTGTGCTTTTTCTGTTGCCAAGCCTCTAAGACTCGCATCTTTTCCCTGGCTTTCCTCAGTGGGGTGTTCCTGTCCACTCTGGCTTAGTACCACCTGCTTCAAATGGACTTTTGCTCAAATAAATTCAATCTTCAATGTGCCTCAGATTATCATTTGAGTGCTTTTGTTTTTCATGTATAAAATGGGGGGAGAGGTTAATTATGATGAAGAGAAATAAGATATTAAACAAAATCAGGAAGGAGATAAAACTCTTTCAATAAAAAACTGGTACACCCACTTCAAAATCTGTAATGCCCACCACATAGCAGGTTCTGTTTAGATCTTTGGGCATTAGCAATACAAAAATGGTCCCTGCCTCAAGGGCCTTTGGAGTTTATACAATTTTATATTATAGTTAACTCTGAATTTTATAGCTATATACAGCTTGTATTGCTATTTTCTTGAATACTTTTTGTTCCATATAATTTTATTTTACATTTGAGTGCTCACTGAAAAGACCCTATTAAAACAAAAGCTATATTTTACTCTACATCTGATTTGGGACCTAATTGAGTGCTGGTGTAGAAATGGACATTTAAAAGCTTGTTCCCTGTAGCCTGAAAAGCGTTGCAAGCTCTAGTGAACAGACAAAACATTGGCTGTAGAGGAGAGATGTAAGTAGGGTAAACAATCCAGGGTGCTTGGGCCTGCTGAAAAAGGAGGCTGGAAATCAGCCTTTTGTGACCTTCTGGGAATGCTGTGTTCAGAGAGATAGTGTGAAGGGATGAACTTCAAAGAGACTCTTTCTGTATTTGAATCCCAGCTGCAAAGTATTGGGTGGGGGTGGGGGGGGAGATCCTTAAACTTTCTAAGTGTTAGCTGCAGTAATTCATCATATAGTTATTTTATGATTAAATATCAAGCAATTATAACTTGATCGCTTGATCACTTGATATTTCGTTACTCATTGATTTGCTTGAGCAGGCACCAGTAACGTCTCCATTTGTCCCTGTCACGTGCTAGTGTAGCCCAATGGCGTCTACTTGCTCCAGGAACAGGAAGAGCCTCAAACCATTTGTTGAGGGTCTTGAAGAAGTCTGACCATCTCGTAGGCGGGTGGCCATGCATTCTTTTGATGTCCAGTGGAATCCAGTTGGTAACAGCTCTAGTCCAGCAATCATCTGCAAATCACATTACGTGTCCAGCCCATCTGATTTTTGATGCCTTGGCAAATTAAACAGCGTCCCTAATTCTCGATGATCGATGGAGATCAGAACCCCGGATTCCTTCTCTCACTTGAGTGAAGTGTAATACTTCAAGCATAGCTCTTTCGATTCCTCTTTGGGTGACCCGAAGAGCGTTCTCATCCTGTTTTTGTAGAGCCCAGCTCTCTGAGGTGTATGTTAATGCAGGGAGAATGGTGGAGTCAAAGAGAAGTGCCCAGAGCTATAGGTATTTTGTCCTCCTAGCTATTTCTTTGGTGCTCTTGAAAGCATTCCATGCTGCTCTCTTTCTCCTGCGCAGCTCAGGTTCCAGGTCATTTGTCGTGTTGACTTCTGGACCTAGGTACACATAACAACTGCATTCGAAGATGTTCATTCTATTGAGAGCAAATGAAACGTCAGGAACTACTCCATTTTTCATAAACATTGTCTTCGTGAAATTCAGCTGCAGTCTAAACTTTCCACACTCATGGTCGAAGTTGGCCAGCATTTGTGCTGCTTGGCTTATATTTGGTATTATTAGAATCATGTCATCAGTGAAGCAGAGGTGGTGGAGTTGCAGACCACTTATCTTAACTCCCATTCCTTACCATTCCAGTTGTCGCATGACATTCTCGAGAGTGGCATTGAAGAGTTTCGGTGAAATGGTATCACCTTGCTGAACCCCTCTCTTGACATGGATGATCACTTCCTTGTAGAATGGT
>JAOXYA010494726.1:0-15054 GCA_028565675.1 Sorex palustris | reverse complement strand
GTTTAATCTTTTACTTCTTACAGGTATGTAAAAATTTTCTATTTTTCTTAAGTGAATTTCGTGATTTTATATTTCTAGGAATTGCACATTTTATCTAGTTATATAATTTGTTTTAGAAGTACTGGTCTAGCTAAAGGTTTGTTAATTTTGCTGATGTTTTCAAAGAATCAAGTTTTGTTTCTGTTTGGTATTTTTTTTTTTTGGTTTTTAATTTTCTGTTTCTTTATCTCTAATCAGTATTTATTAGTCTTGTTGCTTTGCATTAATGTTATTCTTTCCTGATTTCTCAACATGGAAGATTATATTGCTGAGTTAAGATTTTACTTTTTAAATTATTTTTATATATTTTTTCCTAGAACTTTTTTTCACTAGTTAACACAAATTTTCATATGCAGTTTTTGTTTTAAATTTTTTTTATATTTGATTTTTCCCCATTTGCTTTCTCTTTGTAGTCATTGTTGTGGTACTTGAGGCTCTACACTTTGCTGCTGAGTTCCAGAGTTCACTCACTGAATTATAGGCTCATACACTTGCTTGTATCATATACATGGTTGTAGTGCTCACACACTTGCTTGCGATATGTCAGGGATGACACTTGTTGGTTTCAAGGATCACGACACTGATTGGTGCGAAATCATAATGGTATTATTGGGATTGCACTGAAGATAACAGGACCAAACTGAGCCTCATGTGCAAGCCATGTACTGTACCCCAAATTTTTTTCTTGTACTTTTTTTGACCTGGTTATCAACAAATGTTTATGAGTTTTTGATTTGTGAATTTTCCAATCTTTAAAGCTCAGGTACACATTTCTGTTATCACAGAAAAACATCCTAGCACTGTATTTAAAAAGCAGTGCTTAAAAAAAATAATGTGTACCATGGGCTAGTACTCATCTTTTTTTAACTTGATTTTACTTTTAATTTTTTAATGATTTTATTTTTATAAAATTGTTAATAGTGATTTATTACATTCAATATTCCAACACCAATTCCACCACCATACATCTTCCCACCATCATTATTCTCTATTTTGCTGTCCACCACCCAAGTCTGCTCCAATAGCAGGCCCAGAATGATTTATTTTGTATTGCTTGTTATAATTAATTCACTAAAAATGATCAAAAATATTTTCTTGGAAGTGTATGAAGATTGTTGTATCTTGTTGGAGCCATTAAGTTCTTGTATAAGAGATTACTAACATGTTACAGGTTGAGCTTTGTGTGTTAATATTTTCTTAATTGAGATTGGTTGCCTTCTGCTTGACATCCCATCCAGTGTGGTCTGCTACTCCTGGTATATCAGTGATGTACTGATTAGGTTCTCCTAAAGAAATAGGAGAGCGCTAGGAATTGTAAAATTTTGGTAGGGTGATGCTACTGGGGTTAAATTTTTAACTGGATTGTGACTTTGGGGTCTGGAAGCATCTCTGCAACTCGTTGATCTCTTTCAAGACTTATTTATGAGTCTCTGGATCATGGCTGGTTAATAAGCTTATTTGCACAGGAGGCAGTTCATGGGCATGACTGCCAGGCTCCTGGAAGAACAGGGGGATGGGAGGGAGGCTACCCATTTCTGACTCCATGGGAGCCTGGAGATTTCAGTCACAAAACCCACACACTTGAATTTTTCAAGAGTCGTTTTTGGATAAAGCTCACCTGAGCCTGAGAAGTCCGGCTATGAGCATGACAGCAATTGGGTTTTGGAGGTTTGGGATCAGTCCTGGTGGGACTAAGAGAACCATATGTAGTGCCAGGAATTGACCCTGGGTTGGCTGCATGCAAAGCAAGCACCCTACCCATGTGCTATTGTTCCATCCCCAGATTTGAAATTTTAAAAAATGCAACTGTTTATTTGCTATGGATAGCTTGAGAAGTTCCACACTAAAGTGGTATGCATATACTTGTGGAATCAGTCTGTGTATCTGCCCAACTTCACAAGATAAAAGTAATTGTTTTCCAAAATCATCATGTTTATACTTCAGTAATCAGAGAATGAGTGTTTTTATGGCTATACTATTTCTCTGGGCTGGAGCCATAGCACAGCAGGTAGGGTCTTTGCCTTGCACACGGCCAACCTGGGTTCGATTCCTCCACCCCTCTCGGAGAGCTCAGCAAGCTACTGAGAGTATCCCACCCACATGCCAGAGCCTGGCTAGCTTCCCGTGGTGTATTTGATATGCCAAACACAGCAAGTCTCACAATGGAGATGTTTCTGGTGCCCGCTCGAGCAAATGAACAACTAAACAACGGGAGGACATTGCTACAGTGCTATACTATTTCTCTGATCCTTGATACTGAAATCTCTCCCTTTATTAAGTTTTGTCAAGGTGTGAATCTGTTTTAAGTGGCATTCCTAAATTCTTGTTGAAGTCAAATGTATTTTGCTATGTATCTTGTTTGTTTGTGTGTTCATTTTGGCCTTGTAGGAAGAAGTTTGAATCCTAACCATTTGCTGCAAGTGTCTTCTGCTGTGGGACTTCCCCCTCCCTTTGGGGAAGATTGCTGGGGGGTGGGGTAGGAGGGAGGTTCACACTCGTGTTCTCAGTGGCTTCTCCTGATTTGGCATTCTATATTTCTTCTGATGGTGTTTGGAGGACAGTGAAATGCTGGGGATAGAACCTGTTTCTCCTTCATGCAAAAAGTATGTGGGCTTTGAGCCATTGCCAGTTCTATGATTGTTTCAGTGGTACTTTGTGGAGAGAAATTTTTAATTCACATTTTAAAATTTTGACTTTCACACGATTTTTTTTATATCTACCTGCTCCTAATTTGATTTCTCTGTATAGTATGAGATTAAAAAATCTAATATTGTTTTATTTCTCCTATGGCTCCTTTTTCTTGAAAAAATTCTCCTTTATAATTGATCTTCTCTGCCTAATCAGTTTTGGTTGTATTTTAATTTGTGTATGCTCCAATTTCTGGACCCAATGTTGTGCTTTGATAGTCACTTTGTTTGATTCTTAATCATAATTACTATGTTGTTTTTTTAAAAGCAATATGTAAGTGCATTTTCTTTCCTTTTTTAATTTTATTAAGGTAGCATTAGTTGATAAGGTATTAAGTTTTGGGAACTAGAGACTTGTAACAGTGGGTAAGGCATTTGGCTTGCAAGTCACTCACCCAGGTTGGATCCCTGCCACTCCGTATGCACTGCTAAGAGTGATCTCTGAGTACAGCATTGGGGGTAAGCTCTGAGCACCATCAGATGTGTTCCTGACCCCAAAATGTATATGTATTGCACATTTTAATGTGATACTTAAAAATAAGCCTTGGTAACTGATAATGTAAAACTTAGCATATCATTCTCCTATGGAAATTTTATAATTGATGTTTCATCGTTTAAAAGAAACCTTACGGACATTTTCATCTGATTCGACCTCATTATTATAAATCTTTATGAAACATCATAATATCTTGCTGTGTTCTTCAGTATATTCTTATGTATATTCTGGTTTTATCCAGAAAGTCTACCAAATACTTTTTCATTCTAATAATTTACTTGTGTATTTTTGAGATGTTTTCTAAATAGATACTCATTTTCAGCGAATAATACTTTTGTTTGTTTTTCTTTGCTTTTATATGAGGTCTAGAACTCCAGTGTTGCTAATGGACTGTCTGTAATGTTGCTGATCTAAAAAAGAATGCTTTCTACTTGTCATCTTTAAGTATTGCATTTTTGTCTTGTAAATGCCTTTTATTAGATTTTTAAAGTACTGGTCCTACTTTAAAAGTTTATATCACACACAATTATTGAGTCATATTAAATGCTTTTATTGAGATGGTTACATTTCTCCTTTAATCTGTTAATTCAAATGTCAGAATTACATTAAGCTATTTTTAAAATTAGACCAACTTAGTAAGAATGTGATATTTTTTTATATACATCACTGGACTCGATTTTGAAATGTTTAGGCATTTTATATCTATGTTCATAAATCCATACTTGTTTGTAATTATTTTTTTAAATAAAATGAGCTAATGTGTTTACCTTTCCCCTGCTCCCCTTCTTTTCTGTTTTGTTTTTCCCCCTTTTGGGCTTTACCTTCTGTAAGAGAAAATCTATTAATAGGAAAGTTTATTGGAAAGTAGAGAGAAAATGAAAAGAAACTCCCAGCCCGGGGTGGGAGGCAAAGAACAACTTAGTATAGGTCTAAATTAAAATTTTGTTCTTTGGAAATCCTTGTTTAAGATTAGAATTTTGTTTCTTAATATAGAAAAATTCACTTATAACTCATCAGAACTATTTTTTCCTCCTGAGTTTTTTAACTCTTGGTATAATTACTTTAGTCATGAAAAGAGTACTTGTGGCCTTAATTTATTCTTTATAAAGGTAATAGGATTTTGGGGGGAGAAATTTGTTTGTTTTCATGCTTATTGGCCTAAAGCTGTTCCAGATATTGTTAACTTGTTTAATAGAGCTATTACTATATTTTCTCAAGAATATATTAGAAAAAATATATTAGAAAAATGGGAGGTTTAATTTTTACTACATTTTCTTATTATTCTTGATTAGCTCTGTTACTCTTTTTTCCCCATCTTTCAGAAGAACTAAATCTTGGTACTATTTATACTTCCAATTATGTGATTCTTAGACAATTTATAGACAAACATTATATTTTTTCTTAGCTATATTCTATATAATACTTTCCTGGTTTAACTTATTGATGTATTATTAATTTTCCACTTTTTATCTTATTTTCTAATTTCCATTGTGATTTCTTCAATAATTTCTGGGTGCTTAGGAGGGTTTTTGGTCACACCTGGTGGTGCTTAGGACTTACTTCTGACTTTGAACTCGGAGATCGTTCCTGGTGGTCCTTAGAGGTCATATACAAATGCCAGGGATTGAACCTGTGTCAGTCACATGCAAGGCAAGTGTCCTCCCTACTTGCTGTACTATCTCTCCAGCACCCCAAAATGTCTTTTCATTAATGATTTTTCCTAAAGATACTGTGGTATATGACACTTTATGAAGACTTTTTACTTTGTAGAAGGATTTTGATTCTGAGGATCAACTATTCATTTTCTAGATTTTTGTGATAAAAATATATCCAATATGCTTCATGGTGTGTGATTTTATTAAAAGTATGTGTAGGAATAGCATTATTTATTTTGTTCTCTTGAACATTAGGTACTAAATATTAGCTATATGAAGCACATGACTGTAAAAGTATTTCCATATGTTTAAAGAATCCTAAAAACATTTACTGAATTATTGTTGTTTAGTTTTCTGATCAGTTTAGTTGTTTTCTGGGCCCTGAAATAAGAATTAGTGTAAGTCTGTTTTAGATTTATTTTTTATAAAGGATAGACCTTAAAATCTTCAATGGGATTTTTAATTCATTTCAAAAGAGACATCAAGGGTCTCATTCCGACAGTAACTTCAATATTATTGTATTGAATTAATTTTTATAAAGGATCTCATTTTGTTCCCTGTACTTTAAACTTTACAATGTCTATTTCCTTGGCATGTTCTTTTCAGGGAAAAATGGGTGAAGAGTAATTTTTATCTTCCTATCTTTGTCTTAGAGTTTGGTCAGCATTTTTTCCTTTTTTCCTTTCCTACAGTATGTCTGCATTTATGTGGTACTTAAGATACTCAACCTTAGGGGAACTCTTATGTTTCCCGTGCAGTGTGATGAACTGTTTTCCCTGACAGAATTTCTTGTGCACTCTGATAGCTTAGAAATTAGGTAGTGCCTATATCTTCCAGACAGTGAAATCACTACTGAAATTATAAATTTAACTTCATGTCTCTTAGATAGTAAGTGAGGGAGAGGGCCCTGTTGCCAACTCTCCTGTTTGTATGTTTTGTTCTGTAGACCTTTTTTTATATGTATGATCTCATCAAGATCAAGTGTAGATAAACATGAATTGTTAAACATGTCTTCTTCAGCATATGAATATTTATTTGATTTTCCAGATGCTTTTATTTCATTAGTTTTGCAAATTATTTTTAAATGGTTTTCTGAAGCTCTAATTTATTTACTGCTATAAATTCTTCACTATGATTTACCTTTTGTTTTATCACTTCATTTTAAAAAAATGAACAAATTATAAACAAAGTTTGGTTCAGTCTCTCTTGTATTTTTCCATTTATCTCTAACTTATACACACAGTAGACCCAGCGTTAGAAGCTTCTTCTAAGATTTCATTATTTCTCATTAGCTAAGAAATTGTACAAATTGGGTTAAAAAGTATGCTTGAATTACAAATGTAATAATATTCTACTAGATTGGCTGGGCAATGTACCCCAACAGCAGAGTACTTGCTTCCCACCCTACGTTTGATCTCCTGCACTATGAAAAGAGACAAACAGCTTCCTGACTCTGTGTGTGTGTATGTGTGTATGTTAAGCTAGCATTCTGTAAGAGTAAATGGCACATTGGGGGCTAGTGAGATATACAGCAGGTAAGGCACTTGCCTTGCATATGGCTGGCCTAGGTTTGATCCCTGGCCCCCTGTTTGGTCCCTCAACCCACCAGGCCTAAGCCCTGAGTCCACCCTGGGAGTGGTCCTTTGTTGTTTTTAACAACATAAAAAAGGGGGGGGGGAGGTGAGCTTGTAGGAACTTAACTAGTCTTTCTTAATCTATATACAAATGCAATGAGATGGGACATGGGTGAATAGATAGAATGAAGGGAAGGTAAAGGGAGGGAAGGCCAGGCCAAGGCAGGTGATCTACTACTGGACTATATCCCCAATTCTAATTCTTCTGACTCTGTAAAGGATTCCTCCAGCCAGGACTAGAAAGAATCTTTGTTTTTTAATGACTGGTACAATGCTGTTATGTATTTGGAGCCTTAGGTGCATGAAACTATTAAAGATACCTCACCGAAGAGGCTCACTTAAAAATTTTATATTTGTGTAACTTTTGCAGAACCTTTTCTTTTTCTTTCATTCTTAAGATTCTTGATACATTCCTATTTGAGTGTCTTTTTTTTTTCTTATTCCCCATCCATCCCTCCCCCTCCCCACACACACATAATAGTGAGGGTTAACTGTATTAGTCTACTTTTATGTTGTGTTTATTTCCCAATAGATAGTTTAAGGAACTATTGACATATGTTTTCTTTTTTTTAATTTAAATTTTATTATGAAACAGCATGAAGTACAGTTGTAGACTTACAAACTTTCGTGCTTGGGTTTCAGTTATACAATGATCGAGTACCCATTCCTCCACCAGTGCCCATTCTCTATCACCAATGATCCCAGTAGCCCTCCCATCCCCCACTCCATTCCCCACCCCACCTCTGTGGCAGGGCATTCCCTTTTCCTCTCTCTTGTTGGAGTTTGCAAGAGAGGTATTGAGTGCCCATCGTGTTCGGTTTATCATCTGCTTTCAGCACGCATCTCGCATCCCGAGCAAGTCCTCCAAACATACTTTACTTGGTCCTCCCTTCTCTATCTGAGCTGCCTTTTCCCCTAGCATGTGCTACTGGCTTCAAAGCCGTGGAGCAGACCTCCTGGTACTTATCTCAACTCTTCTTGGGTGTTCGACTCTCATTCTGTTAATTTGTATTCCCCAGATGAGTGCAGCCTTTCTATGTCTGTTCCTCTCTTTCTGGCCCATTTTACTTAGCATGATATTTTCCATGTGACATTAAAAAAATATAGCCCCCCCTAATTCTTAATAGAATAAGCTTTATCAATGTCCATATCAGAGTGTACCGCTAGGTGGCACCCTAGCCCAGAAATTCCTTTAACAGACCCAGAAAACAGGGTGAGCTCACTTCCTTCAAGGTAGTTGATGTCAGAGAAAAGAATAGCAACTGTCATAGAGGCAGGCTGGGGGGTCGTGGGTGGGAGAGTGATGGGAGGGAAACTGGGAAATGTACACTGGTGGAAGGATGGGTGTTGGAACAGACTGAAATCTAATCATGGATAGCTTTGAAAGGATCTATCATACAGTGATTCAATTAAAAAAAAGATAGTTGATGCTTTATTTTGTCTTCTCATGTACAATACATAATTTTTTTGCCCATTCAACCTAGATAACCATATGTTTTGGAGGAAGACTACATTTTTCTTCTCACTGAATTAAAATTATTTACTCCAAGATAGAGGTAATAGATTGCTTTTGATAGTTAAAGAGTTGGTTTATTGATTTAACAAGAAAATCTGTTTAAGAATAGAAACCAAAAAATACAACATTCTTTGAAGTAAATCTAATAAGACCATACAAAAACTTACCAAAAAAAATTATAAAAATATTGGCAGATACAGTAATAGACCTCAGACCTAAGCAAAGTCTCTCTCTCTCTCCTTCTCTCTCTCACACACACAGGCACACACACACTCATACACTGTGTCAGTGATAGGTTGGTATCAATCTCTGGCCCCAATGACCACTCAAATTTCTGTGGGGGAAAATAGATTTTTAAATAAACGGCAATGTGGCAATTTGGTGATTATATTAAAATAGTGAACCCACACTCTATGTTATATAGAAAAATAAATTACAACATATCAAAGGAATCTGTATAAAGAATTCATATATGTTAGAAGAAAATTCAGATTGATTTCTTAAAATTTTTATAAATTAATAAAAATTATATTTTATGAGTTAAAACACTGACAAAACAAAATAAACAATGATGCTGTGATTCCATTTTTATTTTCAGCATTCAGATCTCCCCCCAAACCCAACATAAACATCAAAAAATACAATCGGTAGAGCAGTTACTTTGAACCCACCTACCCCAATTCAATTCACAGAACCCCACGTAGGAATAATCCTTGCATGCAGATTCAGGAGTAAGCCTTGAGCACTGCCAGGTGTGACCCAAATATGGCCCTGAAAAAAAAAGTAATAGGCAAATTGAAATGACACTTAGGCACTAAGTATTTACAAAACGTCAAACATAAAGTAATAATTTTACATGCTTTATTCATTATAATGAGTTTCTAAAACAGAAAAGAAAAATACAAAAATCAACCATTTATCAAAACTAGACAAAATAGATTGGAGCTGGAGAGATAGTACAGTAAGGATTCAATCTCTGACACCACATACAGACACCAGAGCTCTGCTACTAGTGACCCTTGAGCACAGAGTTAGAAGTGAGCCATGAGCACAGCCATTGTGGCACCCTCCCCCCAAAAAACAGACAAAATATACAAGTATGGAATTCATAGAAAATATTTTTAAATGGTTCCTTGGTATATAAAATGTACTCAACTCATATTAATGAAATTAATGGAAATTAAACACAATTATTTCCATCTCTTAAATAAAAGTAAATGCCTCGTTAACAAGTCAGTGGAAAAAGAGGTTCACTATGGGTGGGAATTGTAAGATGATGAAATCCTCATGTCAGAGAATATATGCCAATAATTAATAAAACTGTATGTGGAGGACATAGATGTAAAGAGAAGGGTTCGGCAGGATGATACCATTTCACCAAAACTCTTCAGTGCCACCCTCGAGAATGTCATGCGATGACTGGAGTGGGAAGAAATGGAAGTGAAGATAGATGGTTGGCAACTACACTGCCTCTGCTTCACTGATGACATCGTTCTAATAACACCAAGCGGCATAAATGCTGGCCGACTTTGACTGTGAGTGTGGAAAGGTCAGACTGCAGCTGAAACTTATGAAGACAATGTTCATGAGAAATGGATTAGTCCCTGACTCTCCATTCGCTCTCAATGGAACAAACATCTCCAAATGCAGCAATTGCGTGTACCTGGGTCAAGAACTCAACATGACAAACGACCTGGCACCTGAGCTGTGCAGGAGGAAGAGAGCAGCATGGAATGCTTTCAAGAGCATTGAAGAAGTTGTTAAGAGGATGAAGAACCTCTGGCTCTGGGCACATCTTTTCGACTCCACCGTTCTTCCTGCACTAACATACGCCTCAGAGAGCTGGGCCCTAGGATGAGAATGCTATTTGGGTCACCCAAAGAGGAATCGAAAGAGTTATGCTTGGAGTATCATGCTTCACTCAAGTGAGAGAAAGAATCCAGAGTTCCGACCTCCATCAACGATTGAAGATCAAGGACGTTGCCTCGCTTGCCAAGGTGTCTAAAATCAGATGGGCCAGACATTTAATGAGATTTGAAGATGACCACTGGATTAGAGCGATTACCGACTGAATTCCACTGGACATCAAAAAAATGCCTGGCCACCCACCTACAAGATGGTTGTTCTTCCTTAAGACCCTGAATGAACGGTTTGACGCTCTTTGTGTTCCTGGAGAGAGCAGATGCCATTGGGCTACACTGCATGCAACAGGGACGAATGGAGACATTATTAGCAGCCGCTTGAGCAAATCAACGGACAATGGGATGACAAGTGATTATTACAAGTGATTACATGTGAAGGAGCCAGAGGCATAGTACAGTGGATGGGGCATTTGTTTTGCAAGTAGGTGACCCAGGTTTGATCCCTGGCATTCCATATGGTCCCCTGAGCACTACCAGGAGTAATTTCTGAGGACAGAGTCAGTAGTAAATCTTTAGTATCACCAGGTGTGACCCAAAAAGGAAAAAGAAAAGAGAGAGAGAGAGAAAGAAAACCATGTGGAGTTGGAGCTATAGTACAGCAGGTAGGGTGGTTACCTTGCACACATCAGACCCAAGTTCGATCTCAGGCATCCCTTATGGTTCCCAGAACCTGCCAGGAGTAATTCCTGAGTGCAGAGATGGAGTAACTCCTGAGTATCACCGGGTGTGACCTCCCCTACACCCCCAAGCCCAATGAAAACACACCAAGTTTTCCTGTAGCCTATGATGTAGCAAAACTGCATCTAGTAATCTATCCATAAGGTAGAACTCTATTAACTCTATTAAAAGAAAAAAAGAGCACATAGTTATTCATCTGAGCATTACTTTAAACAAAAGACATTAGAAAAAGATCTAACGCCCATCTGTAGGAAATTGGATAAACTCTGGCCTGTCTGTATGAGTGATATCTCTAGAAACTGATGTGAAGTGCTTCCAATTACCTTACTAAATTTTAAAAAGACTGAGATGGAAACCCAGGTGGGCCATGCCACTAGTAGCCAACTTTCAAGTACTCACTCATCTTCCCCAACTCAGGTACAAGTTTCATGGGTGTGGCCTCTAGAACCACCAGAGGGAGTTATTCTCCCCCTCCATATCCCATAAGAACTATAAATTAGCCTCTTAGGTGGAACTTTTTATTTTTTAGGTGGACAGTCCAATCACCAAAAACACCTTAAACCAGTAATTCATTAGCCTCATCTCAATTAATATTACACTAAAAACACAACAGTAACGGTGTGTGTATAAGTATAAATCACAAAGGTCACAATGGTAAAGCAACACAGAAGCCCACCAAGCTTAGTTAGTGAAGAAACTAGCCCAGAAGACCCAACCAGTAATGAAGTGCTAGACAACCTCTCTGACAAGGAATTTAGAAGTAAGCTACTGAGGATGCATAGGGAGCTAAAAGAAACAATGCAACGCACCACCAATAAAAAAAAGGGACTTGAGATCAGAAATGTGGAAAATGCAAACAAAATTACAAACAGAAATGACAGATCTGAAAAACCTGGGAGGTGAATTGAAAAACTCAGTGGAAGGCCTCAGCAGCAGAGTAACAGCTGCTGAGGGCATAATCAGTGAGCTCTAAGATGAAGTGCAGAGAATCTCCAGACAATAGCAGAAAATGGAAAAGGGTCTCAAAATGAACCAATAGATGTCAAAAGAAGATTGTGATGAATCCAAGAGGGATAACATAATAATCATTGAAGTCCCAGAGGGACAGGAAGAAAACACTGATGAAGAAGAAACTGCAAAGACATTATTGCTAAGACATTACCAGAGCTGAAGAGCACATGAGACAGATTCAGGAGGCCCGAAGGGTCCCAGCTAGAAGAAATCCAAATAAAAATACTTCTAGACACATCCTGATCAGAATGACAAAACCATAGACAGAGAAAAATTCTGAAAGCAGTAAGATCAAAGAAAGAAATTGCCTATAAAGCAGCATCTTTAAGATTTACAGCTGATTTATCTGATGAAACACTCAGGGCCTGAAGACAATGGTGGGATACAGGGAAAGAAATCAATGAAATAAATGCCTCACCAGAAATACTTTACCCAGCTAGATTCTAATTCACATCAGAAGGAACAACCCACAATTTCACAGACAACAACTCAGTTACTTCATAGACCCGAAAAAGTGGTTATAAGAACAACTAAACTGGCTGCTTTAAGACAAGACAAGCCCCTCAAATACACCAAAATTTGGCAAAAAGATGGGACAAAACCCCATAACAATGATCTCTTTCAGCATTAATGGGCTAAGTGCACCAATTAAAAGACACAGAGTGGCTTGATGGATCAGAAAACTGAACCCAACATTCTGCTGCCTGCAAGAAACACATCTGAACACTGAGAGCAAACATAGATTCAAAGTCAAAGGCTGGAAAATAGTTGTATAGCCAAACATCTCCCTCAAAAAAGCTGGGTGGCCATTCTAATATCAGACCACAGTGATTTCAGACGGAATAAAGTCACAAGAGACAGTGAAAGTCATTTCTTATTGATCAAGGTCTCTGTACATCAGGAAGAACTTACACTTTTAAATGTATATGCACCTAATGAGGGACCACAAATACTGAAAACAATTTCTCAAAGACTTGAAGAAAGATGTCAATAGCAACACAATAATAGAGGGAGATTATAACACCACTTTATCACCTCTCAATAGATCTACCAGACTCAAGTTTAGCAAGGGCATACTTTATTTGAGGGAAGAAATAGAAGAAAGGGGATAAGTAGATATATACAGGACACATAAATACAGGAAACATATATACAGATAGAGATTGTATCAACAATCTTCTCAGACCATGATGTGCTAAAAGTAGACAGAAACACACACAAACAGAAAATCAAATCAAACACCTGGAATTTAAACAGCTCACTACTGAACAATGAGTGGATTAGAGAGGAAATCAAAAGATCTCTGGAAACAAACAAAAATGAAGACACACATTACCAGAACTTATGGGGCATGGCAAAAGCTGTGTTAAGAGGAAAGTTTATAGCTCTACAAACTTTCCTCAGGAAGGAAGAGCAAGCCCAATAAGTAACCTAACCTCCCAACTTAAGAGTTTTGAGATGACCAACAAAAGGAGACCAACCCAGGAAGGAGGAAGGAAATAATAAAAATTAGAGCAGAAATTAATGAGGTGGAAGGCCCCCAAACAATCCAAAAGATCAATGAAATAAAGAGTTGGTTCTTTAAGAAAATAAACAAGATCGATAAATATCTAGTAAGATTCACAAAGAAAGGGAGAAAGAAAACCCTAATAAACAGAATCAGAAACAAAAATGGGAACATCACAACAGAAACTATAGAAATTCAAAGAGATAACTTTGAGAATAGTTATGCTATGAAACAAGAAAATCTCAAGGAAATGGATAGATTCCTGGATTCCTATATCCTCCCAAGGCTGAACCAAGAATACCCAGCGTACCTGAACAAACCTATCACTATCAAGGAAATTGAAACGATAATAAAAAAATCTTCCCCAAACAAAAGTCCTGGCCCAGATGGATTCACTAGTGATTTCTTCCAAATCTTTAAAGAGGACTTACTGCCAATCCTCTTTAAGGTTTTCCACGAAATTGAAATATCAAAAACACTTCCAAACAGTTTCTATGAAGCAAATTTCACCCTGATACCAAAAGTAGACAGAGGTACCATAAAGAAAGAGAATTACAGGCCTATATCCCTGATGAACACAGACGCAAAGATCCTCAACAAACTATTAGCAAATAAAATCCAATGACTCATCAAAAAGATCATACTCCATGACCAAGTAGAATTCATCCCAGGGATGCAAGGATGGTTTAACATTCGGAAATCAATCAACATAATCCATCATATCAACAAAAGAAAAGATAAAAAGCACACGATCATATCAATAGATGCAGAGAAAGCCTTTGACAAGATCCAGCACCCATTTATGATGAAAATCCTTGCCAAAATGGGTATAGAGGGGACTTTCCTCAATATAGTTAAAACCATCTACCACAAGCCTACAGCAAGTATCATCCTCAATGGGGAAAAACTGAGAGCCTTTCCTCTCAGATCAGGGGCGAGACAAGGATGCCCACTCTCTCCACTACTGTTCTATTGAATAGTACTGGAAGTACTTGCAATAGCAGTTAGGCAAGAAAAAAAAATAAGGGCATTCAAATAGGAAAAGAAGAAATCAAGCTCTTACTATTCGCAGATGATATGATACTATACTTAGAGAAACCTATAACCTCTACCAAGAAACGCCTAGAAAATATAGACTTGTATAGTAATGTTGCAGGCTATAAAATCAATGCCCAAAAGTCTGTGGATTTCCTATATCCAAATAGTGAGAGAAGAAAGTGACAAGAAAAAAGACAATCCCATTCACAATTGTGCCCCAGGAAATCAAGTACCTAGGAATCAGCTTAACTAAGGAAATAAAAGACCTGTACAAAGAAAACTACAAAACTCTACTTCAGAAAATAAAAGAGGATGCGAGAAAATGGAAAGATATCCCCTGCTCATGGAAAAGTAAAATTAACATTGTCAAAATGGCAATACTTCAGAAAGCATTGCACAAATTCAATGTGATCCCTATAACGATACCCATGACATTCTTCAAAGAAAAGGAGCAAACACTCCTGAAATTCATATGGAACAATAAGCACCCACAAAAAGCTAAAACAAATCTTGGGGAAAAGAAAATGGAAGGAATCAACCTCGCCAACCTCAAACTCTATTACAAAGCACTAATAATTAAAACAGCATAGTACTGTAACAAAGGCAGAGCCACGACCAATGGAACAGGGTTGAATATCCTTACACACACCCTCGAATATATGATCAACTAATCTTTGATATGGGAGCAAGAAATGTGAAGTGGAACAAAGAAAGCCTCTTTAACAAATAGTGCTGGCAAAACTGGACAGCTACATGCAAAAAAAAAAAAATAAGCTTGGATCTCTACCTAAAACCATCTTTGAAGATACCATTAGCTTCAATGTCATGGAGGGTTTTGCCAACTTTGTCTTCAGTGTACCTTATGGATTCC